>JAUKPT010000193.1:0-23613 GCA_032273505.1 Nanomia bijuga | reverse complement strand
TAGTTTAATAGAATTGTTGATACCGGGGCAGGACTACAAATGAATAAAACCGCGATAATTATTTATACGTATGAACCCACCCATCGAATCAACCCCCTGTATCCATTTATTTTGTTTTATATGAAACAGGGGTAAATGATGGAGTCAGACAAGGTCATATGTTTATGTTTCTTGAATATGACCAGTAGGAAGGTCATTTTGAAGGACGATAGACAGGAGTTGTGTCTTTACATATCAATAGAATGAGGACTAAGAACTAAAGGGAGTCAAGGCCTCTCTGAAACATTTTTACCGGTCGTATATATGATTTCTCGTTTCAGCCAGGCGCGTGTCACATTCAATTAGTTTGAATTTAAAGACCTGTTAGTTTTTAGAGTCGACTTGTAGGAATCATCTCATATGTGTGTCTATATTAGATTATTGCTTGGTTGAATATTACATCATAATGGATATGATTGGTTCAGTCAAAAATGTCACAATTTGATACTTTATTAAAATCGAGAATAAAATCATTGTTTTTAAATGAATCAGTCAGAATTTTAATGATATAATTTTCAACCAATCAATAGTTGAAATTAGACAAACTTTTGAGATGATTCCTTACGCAGAGAATGTTTGTAAGGATGTTAGTCGAGAAGTGAAGAGCCATTTAAGTTATAAACCTTGCATTTTTACCTCTGTTGGCCGAATTCCAAAAACCCAATACGATTCATATTTACTCAGTAAAATGTAAGGAGAAAATCAAATCTATGTTGGTGGACAAATAGTATTTAAAATTCAAATTCTTTTATCATTTATTGGACATCTTTTGTATTCCTTATGATAAGTATTCACTAAAAAGCGCATTCAAAGATCAAACGATAAGATTTCAAGAATTCTAGATGAAGAGAAATAAAAAAAGATAACTAAATCCAAACCAAGCCTGAAACTAACCTTAATCCATTGCGTTTATCTCAGCGGCCTGACATTGCATATGAATTGACATGTACTGAGAACTTGTACTAAAAACCTACAAGTACGATTTTAGGCCAGCTCGATCATGGCTGATTTAAAAACAGTCTTCAACTAATTAATGTTCTTCAACGACTTCCGATCGTAAACAACTAGTTGTAATTCATAAATAACCATCGGGAGAAAACAGTTCATCAAATCGAACCCCCGTCATTCCACGTCACTTGTTTACAGTCAAGCGGTTCTTTATAACAAATAATCTGGATGTAAACAAAATCCAGGGGGATTAGCAAGCTACAGACGAACAGATCTTGTGCACCCCGCTCTGCAGCTTAATGTGCTGCAGTGCACTTTGACATACGCCAAAAGATCCACCAGTGTTTGTATGACGTAATTTTATGAGAGATAAAGTCAATATTTGATCAACACTGTTACTGGATTAAAGAGAGTTGAATAATTTGTCACACTTTATTTACTTAGGATTTTCTGTAAACAAAATATGAGTTCTAGATAATTCATTTCTTTTTCTTATCTATTTACATATATTTCTGATATTTTATATTTCGCGGAAATGGTTTTTGATAATGAAACACCAGTATGCTATTGATTACTGACACATTCAATTAGAGAGGCTTCAAGCCGGTTTCAATTACACACAAGAATTTTCTGATTGTGATAAAGAATTGAATGAAAACAGTGAAACAAATTTGATAATTTGTGTTAATTAAGAGTGCTTTTTTCCGTAGTTTTTATAATTGGCAAATATATAGTCGGAGCTGTCTAATGGATAAGCTTAAATCAGTCAACATTAAATCTCCTTCATCTTTTCATGAATTATTTCTTTTCATCTCGTCACACTTTTCAGACAGTCTCTTGAGGGGCAAACTAGTTCGAAAATTCTGTCAAAGATTTTTGGGATTTAGGTTTTTTTTCCGGGATTTTGGAATTTTTTGGGGTGGGATTTTGTTCAAAATTATATTTTAAAGATACCTTCAGATCAAATAAGTCCCTATGCCAGATTTCTTTCGACCTGCTTATAATAAGTAACATGTCTAATCCGCCAGATCTTTGAGTCAAGAGAACATCCAACGAGAAATTACTTTTTAACCAAAAATCAATATTTGACATGCGATTAAGAAAGTGACACTCGAGCAGAAGACACATTCTGATGGGTATTACAAGAATATTATGCTTAGACTAAGCTCTCAAGCAGGAAAGAACAAATCCCATCGCAAACAAAGCATGAAGGATAATTTAGCTGACATGAGGCGGATTACGATGAGTGATGTCCAAAAGCTCAAGTGATAGGATGGTTCATATGAAGAATGTGTGCTGAAATTGTCGTCGTGTGATGATGGATGTGTAAATATAAGATGATAGTCGTAATGAGTAATCTACTGTGATTTGTCATAAACTAATGATGAAATTTAGAAAAACAAAATTACTATAGTAATCACCTTTTTCTTGTAATCTCCGTTATTTAAACAATAATTATTTGATTTGTTACGCTCTTTGTACAAATTTTACACCATGATCTTGCTAAAAGTGTCAAAATGACAAACATAAGAAAAAAAATATGAAAAGACAGGTAAACAGTAACAATGTGTTAAGAGATAAAAGATAAATTGTAAATCAAACAAGCCATATGAATGATCAAAATTAAACTAACTGTAAGTCTACTTCAAAAGCAAACATTTGAGCAAGAATATCTTTCATTTAAGTCAGAAATCCAAATTGCTCAAATCATTCATCAACTAGTGACAACATCCATTATATCCCTTCATCATTACGACAGAATAACCAAAACGGACATTCTTTTGTGACCTTTGATCTCCTTGCCAAAAAATTAATTGTGCTTTTTTGAAACTGGTCATTGATTCTCAAAGGAAAACAATCTAATGTTGCTACTAAAATATTCAATATCAAACTTTTTTGAGCATTTCTGAAACCATCTCAAATAGTACTCGCTTATTTCTCACCCATCGTTGCCCAAAACCATTTTAGCTCACTTCCTAGTTCTCGCCATCAATTCAGTAATTACTCTCTCGCTGATGCATATTTACGCAATCAGCGGGAGTGTTGAAAGTCCCCCCTAATGTACAATCCTTCATCGTGTTTTCATTAAAAATATGGAGGTTTCATCTAATTACAATAACGACTGGATATATTTATAAATTCTCAATTTTCAATTTCATACATAGTTAGTTTCGAGAACCTAGTAATTAAGTTGTTGTTCTGTTACGCAATTACTCATAAATGCTGTTAATTGGTTACTCTTTTGGTCTGACTTAGTTGCGGATATACAGACATGAGCTAGCTCCTATATTTGGAGGTTTTTACTTCCTCCTTTGAACTGTTGTTTTGATGTTTTTTTGGAATTCTATGCCCAATTTTATCATAAGTTGATACTTTACATTCGATAAATAATTCGATTGTACACCTGATTAGGTGACAAGATAGTTTAAATCCAAGCGTTTTTATTGAAAGAAAAGAATAAATTAAGAATCCGTGCTATAGCACTAATATCCTTTTTGTCCTTTTTGTCCTATCGTACGGTTTCTATCAAAATGATTTTGCCAATGGTTAAACTTTTAACTTTTAAGTCTCACTCAATATCCCTTTCCGCGCATTCATATAGCATTCTATTGATTACATACGGAAAAGCAAACTGTCACTATATAGATGAATTCTGAGCATCTAAGAAAAAGGAAAGTTAAGTAAAATAAAATTGAATGTCGGTTTCAGATACATCCGGGTGAATCAATTCCGCTCCGGGTTAAAGCTTTTGCATCCATATTTTGTTTTCATCCTATCTATGATAGAAAACGGGATAATAAAAGTGTGAGCTACATGACCTAATCTTTCCGGAAAGTATCATATCACACATTATCAATTTTTTTGTCTTGGCCTATAAAAGATTTAGCCATTTGTAAGCGATTTTCCTTATTATTATTATTCAATTATGATGCACCATAAACCATGGTCGTACTGGATAGATACCATTAAAGTTCAAAAATGAATTTTGTATCTTTCTGTACTTACGCTGCTCTTAACGAATCCAAGACATGATGGTAATATTCATGCTAAATGTTACGTCAAATCACAAGTGCCTACACTTAAGTTTCGAGACATTATGATCAAACACTTTTCATCTTAAAACGTGTGGTATTTCCCATCTCTATTCTCTACATATATAATGAATAAGCAAGGTGTATTTGCATGATACAAATAGATTTGGAAGAGGAGGGGGTTTATGTTTACTGTGCACGTAAGGCTTCTCGTATTTGGATCAGATTGTGTGCACAGTAGAGCAAATATCAGGAACTGTTCAAGGATTATCTTATTTGATTACGAAGTCATATATTTTATTCTTATCATACAAATCTTTGTTGCAGATGCGATGTTTTCTCAGCAGGCAAAGTACTACTTTTTATCTGCACATATATGCACAATAAAACAGATGACTGCGGTCAATAATTTGAATCTAAAACCAACTCTCTCTGTTGACTTAATACATGATTGCTTCGTTTTCAGCATAACGAATCTTCCACATACCCATAAAATAATTCAGAATCGAAAAATATAGATAATATTGAAAGAGTTGTACTTACCATTGAGTGGCATTTCTTCCGCACTTCTTCTGCGTCAATCCTTTACAGCTGTTCTTTCTAAAATAAAAATGACAAAACAGGTTGCTTCTACTCATTGATCAGATTTCCATGAATTATATTAGTGGCCACCAAGTTGATTAATACGACTATACGAGGAAGAAAGAAAAATGATCCTATTGGGTCAATCTTGTCACGTGATATGACACCATTAGCGTCACCGCAACTCCACACATTCCTAAAGGACATTTCGCGTTTGACAATTATGAGTGACTATAGTGTGTCTGCACTCTCTGTGTGTCATCTCGTTTGTCTGTCGCGCTAAAGAAAGTGAGCGAGCATGAGGGAAAGATAGAGATCTTGTCTTTACTACTTTTTGAACATAGTGACAGCCAAAACACGTTTTTTGTCTTGAACATATCCTCCATATATGGCATTTCATCTTTATCTTAAAAGTTCTATATAGAAGCGCCCTTATTTTGGTAAATCCATGATTTTTTTGGTCTATTGAAGCAAATAAAAGATACAGACACGCAACTGAGGGGGAATTGTTCTCAACAAAATCTTCAAAAAATCTTATTATTCCATGTCTTTTGTGGGCTCAATTGTATTGCAAATTATAACGGTTTTCCCCTCCCCCTTTTATTTTTAATTGCCCCCTAAATATTGAAGATCAGCGACG
This sequence comes from Nanomia bijuga, assembly GCA_032273505.1. Lineage (NCBI taxonomy): Eukaryota > Metazoa > Cnidaria > Hydrozoa > Siphonophorae > Agalmatidae > Nanomia > Nanomia bijuga. Next base: position 18,372 of record JAUKPT010000193.1, on the reverse strand, counting down.
TGTCTGAAAAGATACCACATAGGATATGAAATATATGCACGTATGAACAAAATATTACACAATAGAGTCAAATACAGTGACGATGCAATAATTTCTCATCGGACAAATCCGTCAGAGAAGACAGTAGACAAACCCACCACCGAAGAAGAGTCGCAATATAATATATCAATGCATGATGAAGGACCATGAAAAGTACCATAGGTCTAAACATCGATACATCGAAAATGTCGTAGAAGAGTAAATAAAAATGAAAAAAATGGTACACGATAGAATCAAATACAGTAACGATGCAATAACCTCTCATCGGACGAATCCATCAGAGAAAAAACGCATGTATATTCTCAGTGTGTGTCAATCTATGCATAAACACACTGGTGTATAACTCATGTTCGTGTGTCCTCGCATATCCTGTATATGGGAAAACATAACCAACTAACCAAGCAATTTACAAACAATTGAGTAACATATATAGTAAATCATACGGACCGCATCCGTGATAGTGACCACAGAACGAAAAAAGATGTATACTATAAACTATATGTGAGAAAGCGGCAATAGCTGCTGATAGAAAGTTTTTCAAATAAAGACTTCATAAAGATTTTCGTGCACGGTATTCGAAGAGTTTTATTAAATGACTCATTTTGTTGTAGCTAAACAACCCAAAGCTTGTTCTTTTGCAATGCCAGAAAGGTAAATAGGTAAAAATTTTGGCCAACAGCGCTCCCCTGGGGTGAAATATACAAATATTGGAAAACGGGGAAGAAATCAGCAATTTCTATTGTTTTGCACTCTAAGACAGAAGAAATAAGAAAAATAAGAAAATGTTGTGGGGAAGAGATGATTAGCATGGGCCAAAATATTTATCCTCGAGCTAATGCCTTCAAAAGGCATCAATTTATAAACCAAGTGTGTTGGCAACTCAGCGCAAATTAATTACAATGCATCAGAGATGACCGATTGATTCTTCTAGACTTTAAGAAATAACAACTATTAAATCATTATGAAAAAAATGTCAACATAATACCAAATTTTGCCTTATATACAACAATTCACTTTTTTAGTCAATCTAAGCCTTTTTACGATCATTTAAAGAAGTTTATTCCCGAAATCATAATAATATCATCAGAAAATAAAACATTCGATAACAGCCTTCTTTTGATTCATTAAGTAAACTGGTCCAACCTTTTCCTTCTTCGTCTGTCTACCAAATGATGCAAAAATGAAGTAAGTAGACAACAGTAATGATAACATCACACCTACTAGCATGAGAAATACCTTCCCTCTCATTTCAGAAAAAAAACGTAAACTTGATATTTTTAAAAATATAAAGACAAATGATATTTTCTTAGTCTCCACGGCAACAGAGTGTATTTGTTTATTTACTTTCATTCAGAAGGGAAGGCATACAAACCGGTTATTTATTTAAATGAAATCTGATTTCTTTTACTTTCTTCATTTTTATCCAATGTTCTTCAATCGAATATCGGTTTGTGCGTAATGCTACACATGAAATTGTTTGTGTTTGCTATGTAGGTATGTCAGTGATATGTGAGGTTATACTGACACGTGAAGGCCTGTTGATATAAACATGAGTTTATCGTCCTTTTTTTGACTCCGAAATTTCACCAGGATTTTTATTTAGACACGATCTTTAACCAGGGTAGATGAAATTCTAATTGGGGCGAGATATTTCTTTGATTCGGTTAATGAATACAGCTTATGGGGGTCAAGTATCAAATGACTTTTCTCACCTTAGTAGAAACCAGGGTGGATCTTACCGACGCATTAGTGCAGGGGTCTAAATAATGCTTCTTACAACCAATAATTCAGCCTTTATTATAAACTTTTTATATAGGCTGATTGAAGTATAATAGAATCATCGAGACTAAAAACCGAAGACAATTCTGCTCAAGCAAAAAGTCTAGGCTCATTCTTGGGATGAAAAGATTTCCCAAAATCAGAATAAAGCTGTTATCAATAATACATGAAAATGAAGAAAATTGGAGCCAACCACTCGTTAATTTGATAAACCTTGTAAACCACAATGCTCACAAAGAAACACTTACTTCAAGACACTTCGAAAACCAAATAGATAACTTCAAAGCTTTTCATCAAGACAGAAGAATTTGATTACGGCATTACTATGAAATGACAACATCTTTATCTTTGTCTATCAATATTTCGATATCAATATCATCAAATATGAAAAGACAGGCCTGTAGCTAGACAAAAACAACAAAATAAGGAAATCAGGAATCAATGTCTAAATTCTTTTGGTGCTTCGAAGGGTCAAGATGTGCAGTCCCAGGGAAATTCTACATTATGAACGGTTATGTAGGGTCAAAAATTACATTTAACTGTCAAACTTGATTAAAAGCTAGAAATGTCTTTTTGAAAAGACTGAGTGGGAGGGGCAATGTCCCATGACCCCTACCCCCCCTTGGGCCCCTTCAGAGCTACGGGCCTGTGAAAAACCCAAATGTGCAGTAGGAAGCAAACTAGACAGTAAAACCAATATAACCATTGAAACGCTATTTATCACTATCTATAATTATTAATTATCACCTCGAAAAGAAAGATAATCACAATTGACAATTATATCCGTTTTTCCCATTCAAACTATTCACAAGGGAATTAAAATGACCTGATAAGACTTCGAAGGCTACAGTAAATCCATATATTTGCGTATATTGGATCAAATTTATCATTATGGATTTTATTTAGATAAATTAAGTTACCCTGGAATTTGATGAATGATTTAGTCAACGAATGATGCATTTGTCGAAATATTAATATATCTTGTTTTGCTGATATTGTACGGGGCTTAGTAAAGGTCTTCTGATTGCAAAGTTTTGAATTGATTTTTGGGTAATTAATCATGAGTGACAGAACTTAATAATGTGATTAAAGATTGTAATCAGATGATATTAATCCCGTGATAGACAAGTAAATATATGAAGGGAGTACGCTAAAGCTAAGAAGAGAAAAAATACCGGTTTAGAGCCTGGATTGGGCTAGTAAGATTAGTGAAATATCAACGGCTAATATTTTGCCCAAAAAAAGAAACTAAATTAAATGATTTTATACGAAGAATTTAATTTTCTTGTACATTCTTATTTATCTTCAATAATCAAATTAAAGCAACTTTGTTATTAAGAAAGTTCAACGAATATAATCTATTAAGAACAAATTGTCCAAGATATCCACGTGGCTATATCAATTCGACATCACTGGATCATTAAAGTGAAATTCAGGAAAAAAACCCTTCATAATAGTCGTGACCCAAAGATAAATTGCCAATTTGGCAGCAACTTCATTTCAACGCAACTCTTATATAATTGATGAAATCAACAAACCCTTTAGTCTCTATTTAACCAATCTCCTAGACGACATGAAATGTCGTTAAATAACGCCATTATGAAAATGAAGAAGAAAGATAATCAACAATCCAACCTTGTATAGAAAGTAATTAGATCTATCAATACATGTTTCAATTTATTAACAAAAGAACAAGTCAATGACATGATATTGAAAATGTTTAGGTCAAAGTGACTTTAGAAGTGAATTTGGACATACAGTACACATCTGTTAATTCGAATGTCGCTTAATTCAAACTTCATGTTATTTCAAACAAATTCCCAAGTTCCTTGGACTTGGTTTAATAAAGTCTTATATTTTGTGCCGCTTAATTCGAACTTCGATAATTCGAACATTTCGCTATTTCGAACAGTTTTTTCGGTCCCTAGGCTAAATTCTGCTCGTTAATTCGAACTTTTGTGCGCTCTTAAACAAAAAGTTCGTGGTTCCAGTAGCTAACATTGAAAAAAAAAGAAATTAGGTCGGTCGGTTGCATTTTTTTTATCATATTTTTTCATTTTTTTCATTTACAGTCACCCTCGCTATCTCGACCTCTCGCTATCTCAACCCCCCGCTAACTCACCCGAGGCGCTTATTAAATTTTCAAGATTACAGGGGTGGCTTTTATTTGACTTGAGGGACGCTAAAAAAGGGGGCTTTCAATTTTTTCACAAATTTCCCAATCTCATTTAAATCACTTCTAACTCGCAAAAGAATCTAATGATAGCCAGAAATGCAAAATTATTCAATGAACGAAAGAAACTATATAGACGTTTTCCTATTGATAATAAATAAGAGGTTTTAGGGGAGCACTTAAAAGAGGGTTGGCGCTTATTAGATTATTTACCGTATATGAATGGAGAACTTGAGAGTTTATATCAAAATTCTTGGTTTTCCACGAATTTCCAAATTTCCGATAATTCGAACATTCGTTAATTCGAACAAAATTCCTGGTCCCTAGCGTGTTCGAATTAACGGATGTGTACTGTATATTCAAGTGAATTTGGACTTTTATTTTTTTGACAATGATTTTATTTCAACAATACAATAGTATTGTTTGGACATAAATTGTTTGGACATACTTTTGGACATACAAAATCTCAAAATACAAAATCTCAATCATTTTCCCTTTAATCAATGCTATGTAAAAAAAGGGAATTTGTTTTGATTGGAATCATTTAGACCAGCTGAGGACCACATAAATAAATGAATAAGACCAAGGAGAAGTTATCAATACAAGTTGTGACAATTGATATCTGTTTAAAATAACAGTCAAATGGATTAGTCACATTTCATATTTTGTAGATCACAGTTAATTTTAGATTGGAAACGAAATTAAATTACGCACAAAATTAAGTAGGTCTTTAGGTTACAATGCCAATATATCTTTTATCTGATCATTTTTTTCAAAGCCTGATTTCCACATTTTCTTACTGTAGAATATTGTATTTTAAAAGGAGTTTCTATTAAGATAACAAGGCTTAATATTTAGAAAAACAATTCTAAATGGCATTAAACATTGTTCATAATTGTTTAGTGGGCCCAGGGAACTAATCACATTGATCATGATTCAACCTTAAAAATCAAGGACTAGTTCGTTTGCTCGGAAGGTAAACGTTCATCTACAGGGACGTGCTGCTGAACGGAGTATCCTTTCACTAAGCCTGGTTTTGTTCAGGGTATATATTCCCATACATGAACTTGTTTTTGTCTTCAAATTTAAAGAAGAAGGGTTGGGTTAGTTAACAGAATTTTATTTAAGTATCTTTACAATATCATTGTAAAAATAGCTGATTTTCCATCATATGTTCGCACATGGTATCTTATTTATATCTACGATTTTAAGATTTCAGACATGTTCGGGGTAAATATTTGTCTTCGGAACCCTTGTGGACACCTAAAAAATCTAGCGCCCTAGTGCCCAAACCCACCCTCGAATTAGACATATAAACTAAAATGTACTCACTGCCCGTTCTATAAACACGCTACACCATTAACACCAATCAAATAAGAAAATAATAGAAGAAGAAATAGAAAAATGATAAAAAAAGAAGTAGAAAATATGTAAGAAAAACAGGATAAAAGGCTCCGCATGAAACTATAAACAAATGTTTAATCTAAAAATTTTGTGATGTCAGCACTTTCTTATTCCCCACAACTCTTCTCCTTTTCATTTCATCATAATTTAAAATTGAAGGAAATGAAGAATGTAGTAAAAGGAGAAAATTCATTGTTCTTCTCGCGACCTTAATGATGTCGAGTTAAGGCGAGATAAGCGAAGAAGAAGAAAACCGTAGAGGTAAATAAATCAGCTGCTGGGAGACTGTTTGATTCTATTTCAAATTATCAAGATAAAAACGAAAAAGAAAAGAAGAAGAAGAAAAATAGAAAAAACGAAAAAGCGAAATATCAAGATCTTTTAGGATATATTTTTACCACCTAGGAGCGTATAGATTGATTCTAACATCAATCTCGTTAAAGAAACATAGGAATTTACACAGTGTGGTACCAGTAAAAGAAAAAAACGACAGAATAGAAGAAAAACAAAAAATATTTTTCTTTCTTTTTTTCTTTGATAATTTTTTGTTGAAGAATGAAATGAAATAAATGAAGTTTATATGAAATAAAATAGCGTCTGAAAATAGTCTTATTTATAGTTTATTTCATTCAATTCTACCAAAGTTGTTGACGCATACACACAATTAAGAATATATTTGAATCTAAAAATCTATTCCCAAGAGTATATTATGTGTACAATAACTAAACGATCCGAAACAATTGAATCTGTCAAAACAATACAAGAGAAGGTTTTTTTTCAAACTATTGCAATTTGGCGCGTGTATCGCTCAGCGAGTGAATTTTAAGTTTCGAAACTAAGCAACCAAAATCTAGCGGCTTGTAATTTACAACGAGCAATTAAGCTTAGAGAGAAAACAGACATTATGCTTCAGGTCAACAAACACAGAAGATGGGGAAAAGAGCAGGTTTGTCTCAGAGCTGTGAGTCTGATTGGTTGAAAGTTTTATCATTAAGAATCTGATTGGTTCCATTCAAAATATAATAATTTGATATTCTGTTAAAACCTTGATGACGTAATCTACAACCAATCAAGCAGCAAAATTAGACAAACTTTTGATACAATCTTTAAGAGCAATTAGTTTGATGGTCCTGTGGATCAAAATAAATACTTTATTCACATTTCCCCTACTCAGTAGATCATCAGCATCTCCATTGTTACATATAGCTCCGTCAACTATCATATCAATTCTTCAACAAAGAGACCAAACTATCAAAGATAACCTTTATGTCGAAAAGATATTTCATTTCTAATAATTCACTTTTTAACATGCATCTAAACCAATTTCATAAGAAATTGACTTGAATCTTTTGAAGAAATAATATGTATAACGCAAAGAAAATACAGAAAACTTGGTTACATAGATAACTCCATACATACGTCCAATGGAAAAAAAAATAAAATGGCACACTTCGAAATATTATGAAGAAAATTCATCGTTTTGCTTAGGTTTCACTAACTATAAGACACAATACCTTTAACCGCACATTTCACTTACAAAAAGAGTACCAATTTTAATGCGCTACCACATAAATGGTGCGCCGACCCACTGTCCACAATTTCAAAAAGATAAACCATTTAATAGGACTAGGTGTTGTGTCTCTTTGATCTTTCTACATCAAAGCAAATTAAGTGGAGAGATTAAAAAAAGCTTTAATCTGATACAGTAAATGCTTCAGATTAGTAGAGTTCCATACAATAATATCGCACATAAGTCATTTTCCTTCAATTTTTCTGAAGATTCAATTAAAATGAATAAGTCTGTCACAGTTTTACTTACTTAGTAATTGAAATAAGATTAATTTGGTTCACTCCTCATCGAAACATTGAAGCCATACAAAGTTTGTGAGAACATTTTGACCCAGTTTTGACCCTCGCATTAAGGGCAAGGTAAACCTCATTAGTCTACCCAATTTTCTCTAATTATCAATTAAAACGAGATTAATATGTCTCAAATGGCTCATTGAATCAAGACACATGGCTGTCTGGATGCATATTTTCACCAACAAAAGGTGTTGATCCTTACATAACCTTACTGCAAGAACAGATTATAATAATTTTTAACCACCTAAACAATGAATATCAATGAGTATACTTACAAAAACTCTATTGAAGCAAAAAAAGCACCGACTAATCATCATTTAAGATTGTTTAACTTATCTAAACATCAATTATCGTATTGTAAAATTTTCCTTTTTTTCACATTGATTTTCTAAACATTCACTCCATTAGCCTCACTCCTTAAGCACTCGAGTGGTGGATCTGGTCTTGTTTATGAGTGTCCAGCGTGTTTGCCTTCGTCTTGGACACAATTTATGAATAAAAAATGGCCCAAAAATTCCTCTTATCAATTTATGAAGACACTGAAGACACTTCAGATCCGCCGCTGCACTCCATAAGCCTCATCTTGACATCCTAAGATCTAACTTCCAATCACACTCTTGTCAATATTATGGACACCAAATAATCCTGCCAAGACTCACGTCCAAACGTCCCCAAAAATCCGATCAAAAATTATTCTGTGACCACATAAAAAGAATTACTCATAATGTCTAGATATGGTTAAAAGAAACTTTACAAATCTCATATTAGTCCTCCAACCTTAATAACAGAATTCAAAATATTCTTTGAAAAAACAACACATAAATCCAACCATAATCTCATGTCCCGTTTCTGTTTTACAAAAAGAATTAAAGAGTTTAAGATATTTTCATAACATAGAAAGTGAGTTTCATTCCGGACCCCAAAATAAGCTTTTGAGCTTAGATGAGACTTTACGGAAAAAATTCAATCTATGTTAATTCATTTGTGGCTTTATTTTTTGAGTTGTTTACAAGAGAAATGTTTTTAAGCTGGTGGAAAAGGATTGATTGACATATTTTAGATATTGGAGTTTATCCATAAAATATATAGCTTGTCTTCACAACTCGATTTGATCCATACAAATCCTTTTTGAAATCTATTGCTTACTGATGACGGTAGAAATTATGTATGATTAAATATAGTTGGTTTCATGAAAATAACCTATTTTAGAATATATTCGACTTGACAAAATGAGTCAGCTATAACTTAATAAAAACTAAAAATAATTTAGGGTGGGGTTACCACCTTAACAAAAATTCATAATTTATCTTTCGAGTTTTATTATGAATATAAAGCTTTAGATTGCGAATGAATCATCGATTAGAAATCTTTTATATCTATTTCCATTTAAACTGTACCCTTAAAGATCTTTTTTTTTCGTATTGAAAATTAGGCGATTCACACATTGGCTCAATTTCTCTCCACTCCTTATTTTGTATACCCCGATGGAATGGGAACAGTGACATAGAATATAATTTAAATTTTTGCTAGAAAAGTTATGATGATCTAATGGAGAAAATTGTGCAATTACCAATCAAATTAATCAGTACATTTCGTGACAAATACTTTTTTACGAGGGACATTTCTAATAATCACTGCCACCACACACAATACACCATTGCAATGGTTACAACGTCAAAACAACAATAAGCCAAAATGGCTACAAAAACTGTCATGCCAACCAATTCGAACCAATTGACATATCCTTTTATTTTATATATCAAGTTTCGACTTCTAGCAGGCGTTGACTGCATAATATTCTAAACGTCAGGTTATATTCTCAAGAAGGCACTTTTATGGTCAGCAAACTATAAGATAAAAAAAGAAGATGCCAAAGAACTTTTGTGGAAACACACTTATTTTGACGTGCTAAAGCTCAATATCTGGGCACAAAACATCAATTCATCAAAAAGAATCTGTCACATAAAGATTGGTGGTGCGCAAAGTTCAATTATCGGGTAATTACATTAAATTATTGGTGATAAGGAGATGACATCAATGCCAAATTGTTTTTATACGATTGACATGATCATCGGGACTTGAAAAGTGGTGCAGGAATATGTAATATCTTTATGCAGTGGTGAGACATAATGACAGAATACATTGGAACTTGCAAAAATCATGACAGACACAAACCAAATTTGCTAAAAACAACAATTTTCACTGGCTAACTGACATGAACTATACGATTGATATGCTCGTCAAGGTACAAGGAATATGTCAATCTTTATGTGGCACTGAGAGAGGCACTGTGGTAATATAAATCACATATAACGTGTTGGAACCCTGTATTCACATAAGATGAAACACTTCTACTTTTATATAATAAGTATGATCGTCATGACCTAAAAATTGGTGGAAGAATATTTCAATCTATATGCAGTGGTGAGTGAGATACTGAGATGAATTACAAAGAATGTATATGGCCGCGAGATGTTTTAAACGGATGTCTAACAAGTCTTTTAAAAACTCTTCTAAAAATCAGAACTTGGTACACGAATATGTCACTCTGTATGCAGTGCTGAGAGAAAAGGTCAGAAGTGACATAATTAAGAGATTATTATAAACATATGAGTTAGGGAGAGCCTTGACGTAAGATTTTAAGACGTAAGATTTAAAGATGATCCTTTGCGTAGTGGGCGGTAAGGCTGTAGAACTGGGTTTGTAAACGTTGATGTTTGATTGAAATTTTTTGAAATGATTTAATCGTTTAACAGTCATGATTCTCTTCTTGTTTTACGTACTTAATTCTAAAATCAATTGCGAACTTGAAATTATCAACATTTATAATGTCGAATCCATCGTTGAGTTACAAATGGAAACTAAGTCACGTAAAAGTGGCTCAATACTCATGTTTAATGAGAGATCTTTAAAAAGTAAGAAAATCTACTCAGGTCACATCATATAAATTGCTCTGGAAGAATATCAACCAACCTGCGTCATAAGGTAAAAAAAGGTTCGGAAAAAGGGTCAAAAACGTGGCCTAAATTACAATGATATATGTTTTTCCATTGAAATACTAATCAAATTTAAATGAACTTGAGCATCTTTGTTCAAATATTTGTTGCGGTCAAATCTTTAAAAGCTATTACAGAAAATACAAATTAGATATCTCAATTAGCATCATCTTAATATATATTTTTTTTTTTGACCTTAAAAAAAAAGGAATTTTGTTAGTAAAATCCATAAACAGATCAACCTGGAGCTATTTTTATAAGTTTTCATAAAATCATGTATAAATTTTAATCATATAAGAACTTATAGAGAAAGAAAGGTCATATAGTAAAAATAAAAAACGATACAGAACAATACAATAAGAAGCAGACAAAAACAAATGTACCTGTTCATCCCCTCCATATTTCAGAGCTTTGTACAACAAAACTGTCAGATTTTTTTTCCTTTCAACAACCTTGTGCTTAAAGACCTTCCATTGCTATAATCGTATTTATGGCAAGTTGAGACCTTTAATCGGCTCAAAACCGATATGCTTATAAATCTTGTAATACATTTTGCATACATAATGGGATGTTATCTTAAACGGTTCTGCACTCTACGTGCAGTAATCATGGTCACGTGATGCCATGATTGAGTTAATCGCATCTGTGGCTTTAATCGCATCAGGTTGACTTGAAATCTTGAAATATGAAGGACAAAAACTATGATAGGACTCGGGCATAAACATAGGGGGATAAAAGCAAATTGACGACATTTTTACCGATTAGAATCAAGGACTTGATTTTGAGAGTTTCAAAGTGATATTTTGTGAGCGTTCTTAGACAATCTCGGGATAGAGAAGGGGAAGCTGTATGAATGGCAAAGTGAACTTATAAAGCATTAAGATTTAAGAAAATTTCGACTGAAATGAAATTAGGGCAACGTCGAATTTTACTTTGCACAATCCATCTGAGCACAAAAAGATGACTTAAGACAGAAATAAAGTTAAATCTATGTGATCCACTTCAATCTTCTTGTAAAAACGAACTCTATGAGCCCTTTTATTCGCTTTTATATGCAAGTCGACATTTTGATACGATTAAGGGCTAAGTCCTGGCTTAATTATTAATCAACACAGAAAGAATCTCTTTAATTAGCCGATTAACAAGACAATTATAAGTTAATTAGCTTTCGTAATAGGAAATAAATCTAATGCAATCAACGACAACAACTACACAAACGCATGCACAACAAGGAGTCGACGCATTAAATCAGAGTTTTAATTTGTAAAGACATTAATTGGCTTATAGTCTATGTATAAAAAGGATGCATTAGGCTTACTGAAGTGTTAGATGTAATTAAGTTAATTAAGACCTGTTAACCAGAATCTTTTGAGTTTTGAGTTTTGTATTTTTTCTCTCTTTCTTGGGTAGAATTGATCTTGGGGTACTTTTTGATCATTCATTTTGTTGAAAGTTTGTCTCCTCTTTAGACAAAATATCAACCACACAGGCAAGTAGTTCATGGGAAAATCAAGTATTGTGCTTGTGATGGAACAGTCTAATCGAGGCTATGAAACGACATTTATCAAGTACTGTTCACAGACCAAGTGGAGCAGACTAAAATCAGCTAATGTGACAGAAAATCCTAGGTTTCAACAGTAATTATGATATACTAGTCATAAGACTAGGAGATTTAAAGAAATACAATTTACAAGGCATTGTTTGACCTGGTTCGCATTGTAGGTTTTTAATATCAAATGAATTCAGGGTTATCTGTACGTGGAATAGGATTAACCACAGATAAAGAGATCATGGGAAACACATCGCGTGGGTGGTCAAAGGAAGAAGTTTGTATGAGAGGTAGAATGAATAGAAAGCCAAGAAGAAGTCTACGATGGGTGACACGTCACTTATATCCATAAATAAATGATTTTGATTTCACTCGAATCAGGCAAAGCAAGGTAGAGTGCGCACATGTAAATGCAGCTGGGTAGTCTTATAAAAATCGTGTTTGTATGTCCGGAATTACAAGCTAGTACAAACTAATAATTACAACATTTATCTACCTGGTTTGCTATTATCACGAAACTTTACTCATGAAAATGCAGAATTACAATTCTTCTTAAGCTAAGAAATAATTACCTAAATCAATATCTAAATTTAACTTATATTGCATAAAGATTTCAAATTTCAAATTCCATGTATTGTTTTCTATTAAAACAAACTAAACTCCAGAATTGTACACTGTGTGCTGAGATATAGATAAATATCTGAATCTAAGTATTTCATAAGGGTTTTAATACTCGATATGCATGTATTGGGGCACACTTCCTGTGTCGAACAACGCTGCATTGCACATATCATAGCTCTTCTAAGCACACATACGAGAACAGTTAGGTAATATGCACATCGAGGAGCAGTAAAGCTTCATGGTGTTGCTTATCACATCATGCCAGCATCAGATTTGAATCAGCTGTGTCGAACTGATTTTTGATGTAAGGGATTAATCCTCGTGCTAGCATTGTTGATCAACTTTTAATCCCATCTTGCTGTGAATTGAGACGACGTAGAATTTGTTCGAGCGGTTAGATGAAAGGGCGGATTTTCAGTTTAGTCAGTCGGTTTAGACAGAATATGTTGCTGTAAGGGGATATTTGCGTTTGTAATTTAGAATTTGTAATCAGTTAGATTATCATATTTACAATTTCGTAGTAGAAAATACATTATCAATTATATGAATGGTGCTAGGTACATTCTTCGGCGCTTAGAGCATCCATGGTAACATGAAAGGTAAAAAAAGACCTCATAAAGGTCTCATACCGGGTTAGTGGGGTCCTGACAGCTCCCTGATAGCAAAAGTGGCTCTGTTATGTATGATTAAAAACGAATGCTAACATAAAAAATCTACCTGAAGATTACAAGAAACGGTAAACTTCCTACAGCAGAATGTATTCAAACACGTGTCAAATAACTAATGAAAATTTTGTCATAACTTTCCGACACGAAAACAAATAACTGTTTTGTTATAATACCCGTTTTTCTTATAAGAACAATAAATTTTAGTTGAGGCTTGCGATGATCTTTATAAACATGGTTCCTATAAAAAAACCTGTACTGATAAATAAACGCAAAAAATCCTTGATCAAATGCCGGGTATTCTTCTGCTGAGGAGTTTCATGTTATAAGATAGTGTGAAGGAAGTTTATGAAACGATAATCGACCACCGGAATTCAGATGCAATTAAGATCAATTTCACTTCAATTAGCACTTTATAAACAAGGCAATTAGAAAAGACCACTTTGGTCAAAACATACAGATATATGTATTGATAATAATAATTATGTTTGTAGACATGGATAGAATCTAAACATTTGAAACATGATATTAAATCTTTAAGGATACGAAGGCATAGATGCTGTTTTCATGCGAAATAAGCTAGGCTTGGAGATTCATATAGCGAACATCTTTGCAGCACCTAGCTATCAAAAAATAGCCAAAAACAGTATTGAAGCTAGAAACAAGGGGTTTGGATATGAGAAAAATTGAGGCTCATTTGGAACAATTTACAACTAGGAAAATTCTATGTTACCTACCTAACAAGTTGCCCAAGTGAAACACCTCGGTGAGTTTTGGAAAGTATTTGCAGGGGAAAAGTGAAATGTTTGATTTCCCCTGGTGATAATTGATGAGAAATAGGTAGTTCCCAGTTTCCGACGGAACCTGTTGTTACCCTACAAATCTTTTCCCGGTCGCATTTCCCAACCGGGGCACTTGGTAGGTTTTTTTCTAGAAGTAAAATGCATTTGAGAGCAAGAATCTATAAAAAATTTAAGAATTGACAAACAATGGCATCTCTATTAAAAGCCCTACCTTCTTGAAATCTCGTGTAAGCAGTTATCAAACTAGTTGCCCCTTGCGATAAACATTAATCTAACCTTATTCACCAAAAACAATAGTTATGAGCGTGTCCAATCAGAAGCATTACATCAGAGTTGATTCTATCAGTGGCGTTTATCAACTCTTCTTATCGAATTAACACAGCTTAAAGATTCGACGTAATTACCCTCACCCCTTTTAACCTGTTACAAAAATGGAACAACGGAAGAACCAAGCAATTATTGAATATCCAAACATATTAATTTAAGCAGGAAAAAACATTGCTATCAATTTCAGATATATCTGTTTCATATGTGATTTTGATGAATGAAAAACGCGTGGCTAGATAAGAAAGGGTGAGGACAAAATCGTGAGAAAAGAATTCAAACAAATTGAGGAATGAGAAAGATAATGGTTTTGACTGGGCACAAATATGATGGAGAGGGAGGGGAGGATCGACCTACGCATAAACAATTATCAAGTTAAAAAAACTTAAAATGAATTTTCGTCGTTGAACGAACAATAAAGAGCAGTGCGTCAATATCCCGACAAAGATAAGAAACATTTTGAGGCTGTTTTTCCAGTTTCTTAGAGATCATTACTCTATCTAGGCGTAGAATTAACCACAAAAAAAGATATTTTATAGAACATGGCAGTAGTCCATGCATACACGTTTGTACTGTGCCTTTTGCAATAAATGAAGCAGTAAAACGAATTGATATTCTAAAAGCAGATAGTCGCTACCATCCTTTAAAAGTGCAGAAAGAGGCACCGATACCAAAACTGGTTCATAGTAGTAAAAAGAACAAAGAACAATACTCTCCTTTCGGTGCCACAAAGAACAATAATTCAGTGCAGAGAAAGAGGCACCGATACCAAAACATTCTCTCACATACGCTACAGCACTACTGTTTACTTCTGTTTACATACAAAACGTGCGACATGTTTGCCCTTCACAGTTTGTTTGTGTTTGAACCCCGTCCATCCTCACATTCAACAAAAGATGGAAGAAAGTATATTAAAGTTTATGAGGTAACCACTTCCAAACAAGCCGCCCTCTTTTCTTCTTTTATTTTCATATCAAAGATGATTTATGTCGGCTGCACAGGTCAATCTTTGTTACTAATATGCCTTAATGAATTGAACAGAGTTGCTTTGTTTGGCTTGTTCACGTTTGCTCTGGGAAAAATTAAGATTTTTTAGAAAGGTCGGGAAGAATTTATTAATGTCTGTGACCTGTGTGGTAGTGCTATAGGCTTAAACACATTCGAAAATCATGGTTGTTGTACCGTCATGTCCAAAAGATTGATCAAAATGAACAAAACCTGGTGCGCACAAAATAAAGAAAATTACCTTAAAATGATATGTAGTTTTGTGTCCAATAATTTATTTAAATTCATATTACGATTCTATTACTTAATTCTGCCTCTAACATAGCGATAAAAATCATGAGAATCATATATTCTATTACTATTATTATTTAATTTTACTTGTTTTTGTCAGTCACGTATTGATAATAGTATTGTAATAGTATCGAAATATCTGCACCAAAAAATTATAATACATATTTGTAGTTTTTATTTAAGCTCAGTATGTTTTTCGGCATCGCATTCATCCTTTTTTAATTTCAAAATGTCTGGTACATCTGGAAATATTACTATATATTGTAACAGTTGCGTTGTTTTAATCTTTCTATTTCTAGAATCGTCGTGTTTGAATGCACGTGTTGTTGTACAGAATATTTCAGTTCCAAAAGTAGCAGTCATTTAAATTCTTTGGCATATGAACGATTACCATAACAGCGGTGTGTGTGTGTGTGTGGAAGTTGTTGCAACGGAAACTAATAACGAATAACGAAAAGAAGGAAAGACGAGATATGATACTGAAAACTTACCGTTTGTTGTTTTGTACGACCATATGGCCAGCTTAAAAATGATAGAAAGATCTTATAATCAGTTTGATCTTAATTTTGTACTACCATTAAAAGATCCTGAAAGTTTGAGTTTATGGAATTGGTAAAACGTGGGTTATAAAAAATCTTGTCGGTGAAATAGTAGGCCGTATGGGAAAATTACAGGCAGAAAAGTGCACAAATTTCAAAAAATCTAATTCAGACAGACAACATAATATACCAGGATACCTGGATGAAATTGATTAAAAACACATAAATCCATACTAATCGACACTTCGTTGTTCTGGGTCCCTAAAAAATTAAAAACAATTTTTTTATTTTAGCTTTTAACCAATTAGTTGTATCTTGAATAATTCAAATTTTCCTTTTTGATAATTGTTTGTTTATAAATTGCGCCATTAATACTGACATTACAATCTTAAAAAGATACGGCCAGCTCAAAGACAGTCGCACAATAGAAAACTAGCAAATTTCTAATAGTTAACACGTAAACTCGCCAAAAGAAATTCATAAAAAAACAATATTTCGAAAAGTGAAAGTGAAATTTAAATGAGGCTATAATAGAAATTGGTTTAGAAAAATATGATTTTAATGTAACGAGACGGGAAAAAATGCTGTATTCTTCTGGTATAATCACCAGTAGCTAGTAGCAAAATGTAAACTTGAATTCATACCAATTATCATTTCATTGTTCTGGGACTCCGATAACCCTAAAATCTCATCTATTACAATTTCAGTGATTTTACCTGTTAACCAATTAGTTGTACCTTGTTAAATAATTGAAAATTTTCCTCTTTGATAATTGTTTGTTTACATTTTTGCCCCACACTTTAAATCGATGACGTCACAATGTTCAAAAGAAACAGTCAGTTCAAAAGCCAATTAAAACAATGAGAAACAAAAGAAACTTTAAAATGCAATCAACTGGAGCTTTCCTCCCTCGGGTATAATTGGATTCATATTAGCGAATTTCCATTACATTTAAGGTCATAATGAAATTTGTGTTGAATGATTTAAACAAAGAATGTACACACAGCGCAAAAATACTGATTTTGTTATCTAATAGAAGATGAAATTTTTAATTGATTAACAGTCTTTAAGCCCTATTTACACATGTAAATAGTTTTTATTCGTAAATTTAACTAAAACGCTAATAATTCATGAAAAAAGATTAGAAATGGCGACGGTGTGCTAATATAGAGTAGTGTTTACTATTTGCCAAATATCTGGTATAAGACATAATTGATGTCCAATTTTTTTCTGCAAACTTTGGCAACATGTGCAGAAAATATCTTTGCAAACTTTTTTCAAGGTCAAAAAATCTATATGATATAAAGAAAAATATAAAATATTCTGGCTGCTATGTCGAAAATAACTGCCCGAAATTTCAATGTTAGGACCAAATTTAAAAGAACTTGTGTGTCCAAGGATTTAAAAGAAACGAATTACATTTTATGACAACATATATAAACCTCCTTCACTAAAATGTCCCTCTGATAAGCAATTAAAAAAATTCTCACTTTCTAATTTTCATCAAAACATTTATCCACGCACCACTGAAAGAAACATAAACAAAAAATTCAAAGAAACTACTCCTTTTACGTTTCCCGTTTTTTTTTAGAGATAAATCTGTGTTGAAATCAATTTGCTGAAACAAGTATCTACACTGTTTGTAATTGAAAAAATTGAAAAAAACTCGTTGAAAACGTGATAAGCACAAAGAAGAAACTGATTCATTGTCAGCATAAACCTGTGAAGTCGCCGACTGATAAAACGATGTACATTCTGATGAAAAACTATGACAAAACGTGTCGAAGTTTTGTAAAAAGAAGAATAGCTAGAATAATGAGGAACTGTATAGGGATTTTAATCTCTTTTTGTAAGTTTGAGACATAACCTTGACAGCATGAACATCAATAAGTAACGTATTATATTTGTAGGAAAGATTTATCTTAACAAAACACAAAGGAGACAATTCAATTTTTTTCTATAAAAGGATTCAAATAAAAAAGGATCCGATTTCTTCATTTTCTTATGTTTTTCTTTGGTTCAGTTCTTTTAGGCGGGCGCATTTGAAATATATCCTTTTTCATCAAAATGATTCATTGTTTGCAGAAATGTCAAAAAAATATTTGTCAAAAAACCATATATATGGAAAAACTGTTTGCTTCTTTTAATCGATTATTCCTCATTCTCTTCTTGCATAAATAAACATAAAAAATTGACACAGTACGGTCATTTAATATATATATATATATATATAAAATGAAAATGATAACGAGAAGTTTAGTCGACTCCATAAAATTATATTATCATCACAAACAAATACAACCGAATTTTCGATAACAAGC
>JAUKPT010000192.1:0-23997 GCA_032273505.1 Nanomia bijuga | reverse complement strand
AAGCCCGCTAAATATAGGGTTAAACGAATTCCCCTGTAATTTTCAGGATCAGACTTAGATCCTTCTTTATGAATTGGATTAATAATTCCCAAAAAAAATTTTATCAATATCCTCTGGATTGACCATATCATATCCAAGATACTAATGTTCCGGTCGAATTTTTGGGATTGACGAGGCCATGATCCAAGTGAAGGTGTTATCCTAATGTGTATAGATCGCTTGAAGTGTCATTTCTTAATGATATTTTTATAGAGCTATCTGTGGCCCGTTTATACGGCTATGTAAAGGGCCGACAGTGCGACCTGTATATGGCTTATCGCATAATTTACACATAGCAAGATAACATATATTACAAGACTTACAAAGTCCTTGCTTCGTATTTACTTTTTTCTTCCTTAAGGCAATCGAATCAACACTCTAAATTAGACAAACTTTTGAGATGATCCCTTATTCTGACCACGTGACCGTGTGAAGTTTCATTGGCGACTAGCCTCCGTGCGTGTTTGATATCTGATTATAGTCCATCCCCATCTGGAGTATAAAACCTCTTTTTTAATCCAGATCATCATTCATTTGAACTAATGGATTACCCTTCTCTAATCAAACCTTTAATTCTTAATCTACAAATCTGATGAGTGTTTGATGTGGGGATGATTAGATTGATTAGGTGATTAGAGAAGAGTGATTTTTTGACAGGTTCGATTAGTACCTCGTATTCTATTCAGTAATTACATTAAAGGGAAAGTCAGAACATTTTCGTCATGATACTTCATGACGAGTTTAATTGGCACTGACTAACATTGCTAGATCAGCATCCGTCCGTAGTTACGTTTTTCAATTTTATATTCAATATTTCTAAACATCAGAATAAGAAGTACAACTCACCCTGTTACCGTGCATTCTCTTGCATGCAATTAGTAGAGAAACAAGGAAGTTTTGTTGTTGTTTTCTGTTGTGTTTCTCATGCATGCACTTTTGTTTCGGTGGTGCATGCTCCAGAATCTGTGGTAACAGGATACACACAATTTTTCACTCTTTGTTTGGTACAAATACTATGAGGATTTACTAAAGAAACTTTTTTGCCTAAATAATTACTAGAAAATACTATCCGAGTAATTACTTGGATATAATGAATGGACAGGACACTCGGAAATCCAAAAAAAGTTGTTTGTTTGTCATATTTCTATATCGAGGCATACATAACGCATATTAATTGATATCGCGGGTGTCTGGGTGCCAACTCTCTTGATGGTTTTTAATCGTTTCTAATTTAGTAGTTTCATATAAGACAAAAATAATCACGTTTGTTGGCCCTCAATGGCGGCGTGCTTTTTGTATCACTAAAGATAGCTAATATATAATCCAAAAATGCATGAATATAGTTTGTGATGGTTTGACCTGGAAACAAGCTTATGAATAGTCAGATCTTATCAGAAGTCGTGGTTTAGCCCAATTCTAATTAGCAAATTTGAAAATATTTGAAAAGTTTCCCCAGTGAAAAGAAAATAGAAACAAAATATTTTGAACACCTGGATTATGTTTTTTCCGTTACAGTAAAGAAAAAAGTGCAGACACGAAGATTTTAAATACGCCTTTTTGACAGAGCTCTATTCTATTTTCGAGAGCGGCATAAACAGCGTCGTCAATATATTTTCTATTAACGTTTGACTCATTAACTGGGCTATTATTCCTTTAAATTCCAAACAGGTTATTGCATCATGGGAATGGTAGGCGACCCCTGTAGTTTCAACTACTCTGCTCACTGCTCATACATCCATTATCATGATAGGAGCCATTCACCGCGCAGTTACATAACACTTAACATTTCTCCACGCCTTTTTTTAACGTGAGTATCATGTTAACAGTTTTTGTTTAACTACAACATCCCTCTCCTTTAGACAGCTATCTAATAATTTACCTCTTAACGTCGTAAGTACGTCATGTTGCCATCATGTGTATCATGTATATACACAGTTACATGCTATTACCGCACCAAATGGTCTGTTTTCCATGGCGTGTCAACTATACTCTGCTGCGTCCATACATCCATTATCACAATAAAGTGATCAGCTTGAATCGAAATTATTTTTAGATTCAGTCAGCAACTTCAAAATATTTCCCCTGCGTGAACGCATTTGACAGATGTGTGGAGTTTGTATGAAAAATTTTAATCGATTATTCCATACATTATGTCAAGCAATAGAGTCAAGTGTTCTCCTGCAGCACTATCCACAGGGATCTTAAAAAACAAATATCTGATAATAAGTTGGTGATGTGAAATCACATCCATGTTATTTTCTTTTGTTTCGGTTGGGCTAATATATTAAGGAAATGTTTGTTCAAAAATGCCTATACTATCATTTCGTTTGCTGTATTCATTCATTGCATGTATAGAATCAAACCATTCTTAGAAACAAAAACTGATTTTTCAGCCAAGAATTATTTGGGTCTGAAAAATGATTCCACTAAATTACCAAATAATGTGAGAAATGGTGGATCTTTACTGTTATCCACCAATTAAGAACGAGCGGCAAACAGGTCACATTGAATAGAGTTAAGAATAACTTGATAACTTAATATATAGTCAGATACTATATGCTTTTGGCTGACGGAATATTCATCAGAAAATGCGAACTATATTAAACTAATTTTTACCAACTAAAGCAATGAGGTCTTACTGCAAAAGATGCTAAAATAATGTGCCGAATAATTCAATGAGATGTTCTGTCAGTCTGGGTCTGATAATTGTTCATTTGATTTAGACAAAAAGCATTTACATATTTCTAGCGAACCCCAGTAGATATGATGGAACATGTTAATCGCTTTGTACCACCCGAAATAGTAGAATAAACTACAAATATAAGAATCAGCAGGATGATTTTGCTAGATGTACTGCCAAACGTACCCTATTGGACTCTTGGGTCTCCATCTTACTATTCCTTTGAGAGTATAGTAGGATTTTATCAGATACATTAAGATGTTTTGCTTACAGGAACCTACATCAAAAGATTTGAAGTATATTAATCGTTTACCATCCATATCAAATGTGGTCCTACTTCAAAAGATACTACAAATCTGCGACATCTGCAGAATGGTTCAACAAAATGTATTGCTCATTAATCAGAGATTCTTAACATATTTCTACGGCAAGCAAGCAGATATATTTAATATTTAATTGTTTTTGTATCATCCGAAAAAATCTAGAAATACTAACAGACTGTGGTGGACATTTTATGTAAGATCTAATTTAATTAATTCTATTCAAAAAGATCGAACTTTTGTCAAACTTAATAAACTTTAGTTTATTAACGTTAGTCTTTTTTCGAATCTAATTGCATTAATTGAATTAGATCTAACAAGATTCTTAGGTATAATGTCCGCCTGTAGGATGACTTTGCTAGATGTACTGCCTAACTACTGTTATACTGTATTGTACTATCTAAAGATTTAGTCATAAGCATTTTCGGTCAAAAAGGTCAAAATGGTTTGACTGCGGGGACCTCCATCGAAAAATGTGAAGCATGGTTATCGTTTTTCAATAATCCATAGTAAATGTGGTCCTACTGCAAAAGAAACAAAGTCAGCCGAATGGTTCATCCTATATAAGACTCCTTGGTCTGATAAATGTATGTTTAATTTTAGTCAAAAGAATTAACATATATCAACTGCGAGCAAACATTTCACAAACAGATATGGAAATATGTTAATCGTTTTGTCACGTTATCCAAAGCAATAGAGTCAAGAGTGCCACACTAAGATGACCAGTAGGTTATCGTTCTGATAATAACTGTAATTAGTTTTCAATTTTCATTTTCCACATCTGGTCTTTAATAATCTGATTAGGAACCTTCTAGACTAGTATTTTTCAACTGAGAGTAATCCTTTAAAATAAACGGTATGTGCGTATGATAATCGATTTGTCACGTTATCCAAAGCAATAGAAGCAAGTGTGCCACGCTTAGATCACCACCAGGTTACCTTGAGTAGGCGTTCTAATTATAACAATGATTAGTTTTCACTTTCTAGTTTTCACATCTGGTTTTTCATATTCTAATTGAGAAATTTTTAGAATAGTTTGAGGCCTGATATCTTATAGAATTGTTCGTCATAAATATATAAAGGCGTTCCTTTAAACGAGGTAGATTAAATAATGCTATACCGCAATTCGGCTGGATGAACCCATCCCAATTGAGGAAAATTAGATAGCCTGTGGCAAAACACAAATTGAGACTAAACTCAAAGCCTTGAAGAGTATTAGGCAAATGACGGTTTTGGAAAAAAAAGAGAATTTTGAAAAGTGAAAATTAGATGATGTGATGCGGGGAAGCCACCCCGATGAGTTATAGATAGTTTACCCGGTGTTGGTAAAAATAAAAAATGGGTGGTTCCCTGTAAATTTTGGTCCTCTGTGGAAACCGTTGCTTCCCTGCAGATATTTCCCCGGTCACATTTTTCCCCTCATCGAAGCACTTGCTCAGGGTGTGACAAATGTGTTCCCGAGCATGTTGGATCATTATTCCTCCGATAAACAAACCATCTCAACAAGATGTGTTACTACCATTCATCAATCAATAAGTCAAATCCATTGCTTGGAAAAAATCCAAGTACAGTAAACCCGCTTTTCGCATGTTATCCGATTATGGCACTGATAATCCGAAAGTGTCATCACTTGGAATAGATACAGGTCAGATGTGGAACACTTCCTTTTTACCATCAGCATCAGCATCTACCCGTGCCAAACAAAACTTAGATTGGTATCAAATTATTTCAAGTACAGTTTATTGGTTAAAAAGAATACGCTAGGCCAAATAACATTTTTCTTATGTCAGGATTTCAAGATGTGAAAAATATGATGACTAAGTAATATTTCGTTCCAAACAATTAAAGCAAGTATTAACGTGTGTTGCACCCGGAGGGCGAGAAGCGATTCTTAACAGCTCGGTTGTCGGTGAGAAAAAGATTGGATTGAGACAACCTAATACAATCTGGGCATTATTTCGCTTTTTTTTCTTTTTTTTTTATAATTTTCATCCATTTACATAGACATTCCAAATAGAGGCAGTATATATTAAGCTCTACTAACGGGGATGGATCAACATTTTACGATACTTAACAACAATTAACATTTAACGGATTCCATTGTCGAAGTTAACGCACCACAATGGATCACCTGTGGCGGACATTATTTCAGTGATTGATTTGATTAAATTACGGGGATCCAGGATGAATCGAACCCGGAATGTTCCATTGCGAAAACTGAAACCTAACCACTGAGCAATTTTGGGAAAATGAAATAAAGATCGTTTTGCCGTTTTAGCTTGGTGCTTGTATTACCATTTGAGTTACTATCAAGTCTGGGAAAGCAGCCATATCATATTCCCACGCGCTTATTAGAAGATAGAGCTGTTGTGTCTCGTAGCACTCGTGCATATAAGGAATCTTTTATATCAGATAAATCCAGATGTTCAATACAAAAATTACTATCCATATCTTGCCAGTCAAACCTTTTTGGAATTTTTCCATTAAAAATCCACGATGGTAAGTTTCAAGTAATAGCAGCAATTTTAATCTTGAATGAACAAAGGAATCATTAAAACTAGAAAATGGCATGCAGTAATTCAAATCAGTTAAATCGCTGTTTAGCTCACGTGCGCATCATTTTGACATAAATTACCAGGTACTTTTTGAAATTTTCCATTCATGAATATAGATATCGTATGATATAATCAAACACAATATTCCCACGAGACAGAGATAAAAGAAAAAACAAATTCAATATCAGAAAAACAGACACTATTGAAACGCAAAGAAAATGTAAAATTCAACATCTCAGATTGTACAAGTGAAGTATTTGCAGCCATGAATATCCAGAGTTTGATATGCGCCTTAAAATACATGATTTTTAAGAGGATACGATAAGAAAGCGAATACAATTTAGATTTTGCGAATAAAGAAAACCGGTCAGGTTGCCTAGTAAATAGTAGTAATTACTATTTTAGATCTTATTCTTCCAAGTAATTACTTATAGTACAGTCTCTACTGTACTAGCTCAAAATCTAGCCTAACCTTCAATAAATTAGAATAAATACAATAAAATTCCAAACATAAGATCATATTGAAACCTTTTTTCTCGGGATACTAATGAAAGACTACAGAAAAAGGTGCAAAATCGAAAAATCGTAGCTATGCCGCCATTTTACGAAAGATTTTGCCATTTTTTTCTTAAAGTACAAGCCCTTTGAAGAAAATCCGTCGATTTTTGAAATTCAGAAATCTTTGCTGCCATTTTGAAACATCATTTTTTCTTGTTTTTGTTATAATTTGTTGCCCTCGATGTGGTGAACTTTTTACAAAAACCCGCATTTGTAAAAAACCTTTTGTTCTCGAGATATTGACGGAAAAATGCAAAAAAGATGCAGGATCTTAGAATAAAATTCTAAAAATCATAGTTTTGCTGCCATTTTAGGAAAGGATTCGCCAATTTTATTCTCTGAAATTGACTTAGCCATGTAGTCTTTATTGTTGCCGTCCAAAAAGACGCATGTTGTGGAAGAATTTTGATAGAATTTCATAAAATTAGGGCTCAAAATAACACTATGATTTAAGTCTAATCCATAACTTGTTTTCTACGTCATCCCATGTTTGGAACTTTTTTGCAGTATTTCTAGATACCATGAGCTAATCAAAAATCCATAGTTTGTATTTGTTCTAACTTGTTGGAAGTTAAATGCCATTTCCACTATACTATTCTTTATATATTCCAAGTAATTACAAGGATTTCTCAGACTGTCTATCATTACATTTTGAATTTGAATGATTCAAAATACCAATTACACATCCTGGTTAATTAAGATTTGCTGTTTTCAACTGGGACGTAATCGCAAATAATTGGGTATTATTATAAATGATAAGAAACATGCATCCACATATATTTTTTGTATTTCCAGATGATTTTTTTGGCATCGATTGACATTTTCAAAGATTGTTTATGTTAATTTCCTGTTTGTTTATGACGTTTGTTGATTTTAGATCAGCTGTTTACTTTAACTATTTGAAATAATTAGCTCATCTAAATTAACTCATACCGTTAACTATTATAAAAACGACAATCACAATTTGGCCTGAATTAAGTGCCTGAATTGGATTCATTAGGTATTCAATTTCATTAGTTTTGTGTATCAAATTATATTTTGGAGTTCGGTATTTTCCAGATACGGGGAACCACCAATATTTTTAGGATTTTTTTGTTTTATCCGTTCGGACACCTCAACATCCCTATTTCTCAATAGGGGCACCATGGTAGAGTGTTCGCCTTCTGCTTGCAAAGTTGATGGTTCAAATCCCGGCCGGGTCAGACCAAAACTAGTACTCGTTGTCGTCCTGCTCAGCACTCAGCATTATGGATTTGGCGCGAGGGTAAGCGGTGACAAATCTGAGATAGGAGCTGCGCCCACCCCTAACTCGGATGGCATTGAATGAAAAGGGGGCCTTTGGGTCGCCCTCGACGACAGTCGACCAACTTATTTACTACCCACTAAAACTCTAAACAATTTAAGTTATATATGCAAGAACAAGCACTTTGTTGTCAATGGTAAGGTTGTAGTGATTGGTCTCATAGAAGCACATTTATTCTTAACTAAACCTTTTCTTATCATTCAGAAGATTAAAGAAAAAACTTAAAATTGTTGCCATTTTTTTCCTGACACATTCTAACAGGATTTGAAACGATTGTGTCAAAACGTTATCTACCATTTGTCAGATGACAAGCAATATCTTTGTTTAAAATCTGTTTTGCAATGTACAAAATGAGGATGTTTTCTTGATGGGGGCAATCTCATTATAATGCGTCTGAACCTGCTTGAATCAATCTAATAAAACATTACAATTATTTCCTATAATTTTACTTAATTCGACACACCTAACATTTTTGAATGAAAGTTCTTTACAGAATATGACACGAAGTGAGATATAGACAAGTTAATCATTAATTCATTTATCTAGGCTAATAAGCTAGACCTCACTTTAACTAAAGTCCATTTAGCTGTCAGATATTTTATTTTTTGATGAATTATTTTTCTTCAGTTCTTTTTTTATTTGGATGATTTATGAAATTTATTGTGAACATTGAAGATGAAACAAAGCGATTTTTTTTTATTTTGGTCCTATCGTTTTGAAATTCACACTGGTGTTAGCGATACTCAAAGAAAGATTCATTGAATTTTCACCGAGAAAATGGTTCTTGAACATGTATAAATTTGTACTTTTCAGCCCTTTTTTCAGCATCTTTAGAGATCAATTTTCTCGGTAAATATCCAATGAACTTTCATAAAACTTTGGATTTAATCTTTCCTCGAGTATCGCTAACCCCAGAATTTCATAGTGTTTGGAAAAGAATAAAAAAATTTTCTTTGCTTCATCTTTAATTTTAACAATGAAAGTAAGTTTAAGAATTTTCAAAAATTTGTCTTTAAAATGATAAGATAATCTTAAAATAATATTGTAATTTGCAAAATTAATCCCGATTAAAGCCGTAACCGCAAGGCCATTTATCCGCATAACCCCCCCCCCTTCACTCACCTAAGGTGAGCCTCGTTCATTGGCAACGACGTCTTTTCTTGACATTTTAAACCAGTTTGTCGTATTATTTTTTCGTTATTATTGTATGCTTCTTTCTTTTTTTGTGCTCTGCAACATTTTTATGGCGAAATAAATTTGAATCTTGAATCTTGAGTTGCTTATATTTTGACTTAAGGAGGTATACGCGTTAATAGGTGTTTCCAAAATATTTTTACATAATTTTATTCATTATGTCATTTCGCATCTGAAAATGAAAAAATATATTTGAGGTTTCCAGCCAAAACTCCGCTAGAATAATTTAAAAATCATGCAATAATATGGCATTGTGTCTTAAATTCTGCATAAACGAATTTCGTGCTCATAACTATTCACCAGAGAGAATTTGATGACTTGATAACTCGTAATGTTACAAAGGAAACGTAATAACGAAATTGCGCGTGTATAATTAGCGAAGTCTTGTAATTAATTTACATTTATAATACAATACTTCGATGCATTAAATACATTCCACAGGGTAATTGATAAGTCGTAACATTTGCTCACACGCATCACGGCATGTTTCATACTTAAATAATTCTATTTAAGACAATGCAGCAGACGGTACGTCGTACCCTTATCTACTTTACAGAGTCCACTCACTGAATAACGCGTATACCCCGAGTTGCAAAAAAACGGTATGTACACCAGCCTTTAATATATTGAGATGTTCATCTTGACATTTCAAGATTAACAGAACCTCACAACTCGTTGGAGTTAATTGATATCAAATGAGTGTTATGAAGTCAAATACGCAAACATAAACAAAAGGACGAGGCAATATTTTATGTCTCGATAAGTCAATACTAAACAAGACAAATGGTCAATATTTGTTTGTCATAATTAGAGTCAACGCATGGAGGCGAAACATTAGATATTAGAAAAACGAAATGTTGTTGTACGATTGTGTTTCTAATTTTTAAAATCTGTTTCTAAGATCGCGACCATATGACAACATGCCTTTACGACGTTTAGAAAATATTACAATTCCCTTACATTCTCATCTTGCCAATGAACAACGACCGGGGTATACATATAAAAGACTCGATTAGAACGGCATAAGTACGGCCAGGAGGAAAACAGTATTAAGTGACTTTTAAATAGTTTTTTGATCATTATCGGACAAATCGTGAGTCATGAAGTCTCATATGTGATCGAAAGATTAAAATTCCGTTTTATTCCGTATACCCGTTTTCAGGTATGTGTTTGCTAAGAAAATTTTAAAAATATACAAAACAGAAAAGAAAAATCTAAATGAATCGTAACAAAATTTAGAAAATTTTTCTGCAGGAGAGGTGTTGAAATTCTGTAAAATTTAAAGAGATAGTAGCATAGAGCCCTTAATCTGTCACCGCTAAAAAGAGAGCTTTTTTTGATTATTAAAACAACTGGTACAATTTCCAATAATTTTCTTTTCTCATGTTTTTACAAAAAGTTAGTACCATTACATTTCTCTTGTTTGTTTTGACTGTTTGAAAGTAAACAATTTCGTAAACATTGTATCTGTTTCAGAACCCTGCTGTAATTTCTGAAAAATTCACACAAGAGGCGTGGTTTTAAACTATTATCGAAGTAGGGACACCTGTTTCTGATGTTGTTACAAAGCATGAAGAAGGAGGTCTAATTATCACATAGTTTAAATTCTTTTTATCTGCTTCAGTATTGGAAATTTAGTTCATTCGTGCAGTACTATACACAGGGTTTCAGTTGTGTAATTCGGTATCCGGCGAAAAAGGTGTAACATCTGGAGGCAAATCTAGAAAAATTCTTCTGGAATTCCGAAATATATTACCCTTCCGGGATACGAGATTTTCCAATTTTAATTCTGGGAATCCGGGATTCAAGGATATTTCTTCCGGGAATACGAGAAACGTGTTATCTTTTCCAGAATTCCGGGAATGACGAAAGATATGGATTGACAGCCCCCTTACCTCTTTTCTTTCGCAGACCAAAATTTTAAGTCATGAGTATAAACAGTACCAAAGTTTCATAACAGCTTGTGTCAGTTTCATACCACCTGTTTAGGAGCAGACTAGTAACTAATAACAGTCGGATAAATATCAATTAAAACAGAACTTTAATACGTCGTACACTGACAATATAATTTTTAACTCGCAGACTAATTGAAGCACCTTCCTACTAGGAGGAGGGTTAAAATAGGGGATTTAAATATCTGAATATAGGATATCGGAAACTTATTGTTTGAATGACGAAAAATAAAAACTATTGGGGTATCGGTACAAAAAGATGAAAAATATCAGTAATCGGTAATAATATCGGTTAACGAGAACTTTGAAAATATCGAAACATCGAAAAAAAGTAGAAAATATCGGATTATCGGAAATCTATTATCCCCACCCCTTTTTCTAGGCTTTACATTAAATATGCTGACAAAGACGCGGGATTTGCGTTTAGTAATCGATCAGGACAGATACGTCACCCGGGAAATCTGAAAATTCATTTTATTTATGTGACTAATTTGCGACCATCGACAGTAATGTTCATTTTTATTTTTGTTTTAAATGCATTTAGTTTTCATGCCTGTCAGATGTGTGTGTGATCGATTTCACGATCTCGTAAAGGGCTTGCGCGATCAAGTTTGATCGACACAACACACGAGGGAGAAAATAAAAAGGGCCATTTACATTAACATTCGAATATCTTCTAATTTTGAGCAAATTATGTCACTTTTTACTCGCTCCAAAATTTGAAATTCGGTACCTTGCGTAATCGGTTTTACGATCGCGCTGAAGAATTTTGCGCGATATTTGCGCGATCGCGCTACACTGACAGACCTGGTGTTATCATTTTTTCTTTCTTTTCTTTTGAAGACAATTAATCTTTCTTCTATTTTCTCTTTAGATGCATTTGGAGCACCGCAAACTACAACGCAACAACAACATCATCAGCAACAACAACAACATGATTCGTCATCACAAGTCGATCTCTCTTCAGCAATCACGACACCCTCACCCACCCTTCTCACAGAACAAGAAAACGCTGACGTCAGCAGGCTTGCGTGGCAGGGTGAAGCGAAAGAACTCAGCGAACGGTTACTGAAGAAAATAAAAGAGATTGAAACGAAAGATGGGAATAAGCAGTTTGATGGGGGAGTGCAAGAAATTGTGACCGCCGAAAATTTCTCTCAGGTGGAGAGTGCTAATCATATCGAGTTCGATGCTGTTACGTCTCAGACAATCGACGTTGATATAAACGCAAATGTAAGCATTGACGCTAAGAATAATACCGATATCGTTGATAAAGTCGTTGCAAAACCACCGTCCCCTGGCGGCGTCTTTATTTTCGGGAATAAATTTCACAGTAGTCGACATAAATTTGAGAAACTTGAAAAAACTGAAACATGCGTCACCGGCACTGAAAAGCACGTCACCACAACTACTGTCACACGGGAAATATGTGACGGTAATGATCAGCATGGCGTTCCGCATGCGTCACAAACTGTTCACGTCGAAGAGACCGTCATTCAACAACCGAAAATAACGATAACGACAGATTATGACGTAACTGTCGAACAGCCTCCAAATGGAGAGCATATTATACAAGAGAAACACGTCTATCGTATCAGTTCATGTGAAGATGAGCAACAGAAAACGACATCCATTGACCAAAATATCAGTGAAATAGTGGATACCAGAACTGATACCGATGTATATGTAGATCTGAGAGCTGATGCCGATGTATCCATAGATCCTAAAACTAATATCGAGGATGTTGAAGATAAGACTGTCGATTGTTTTCTAGTTCAGATGACGTCGATTGTCGAATCAGAGTGCCAAGATGACGTGAGAAAATACGACGACGGTGACATTCAAAGAAGTATCTATAACTCATCTGACGTCGGAGCAATAAGATCGTCAATCATACTTGATCTTGAGAGTAATCCATCACAAGAACCCGATATGCTCTTGATGAAAGAAAAAGACGGCGTCATGGTGATTTCTGACGTCCCTTTGAAAAAAGTCGAAAATTTCTGTCAGGAAATCAGTGAACAAATTATTCGAGAATCGCTTAGTGAACCTTCCTTAGTATCCTCGTCCCCAACTCATAGCGATCGCCATGAGATCTCTATTCAAGAAGAAGATGATGACAATAACATCGAGGGAAGTTCTAGAAAATCAGTTGCAGACGAACCTACAGAACTTAAAGTGAATTTAGGTGAATCTGCAACTCTCAAGATCACGGACGCTTGTGGGAATATTAAACTTGAAGTAAGAGATCTCGTAAAAGAGGGTAAAGCAAGCGATAATCTCTGTCAAAAAGAGGGACATGAAGTAGTGCCCGCTGCCTCTTCAGAAGTCACAGTATTAAAAAGATTTGATTCTGACGACAGCGACCAGAATATTGACGTCTATATAAAACATGTCGAGAACGATAACGAACATATTGACGAGAGTTGTATACGACAGACGCGCGTCGAAACGCAAGAAACTGACGGCATATTACAAACAACGACGACGATTACACAACAGCACAAAACTGCGTATACGTCACACGATCAGACCACGGTCGCTCCTAAAACCGCGCAAGATCTAGAATCGAGTAAAGGAATACATAGTCATTATGAAAATGCTGATAAGCCAAGACCGATTGAGATTTCAAGACATCAGTTTGATCGGGAGGAGATTGGATCGCCGAGAGATATGTATTCTTCGGTGAACGCCGATTATGATGATCATGAAGTTGAGCCAAACATCACGGTTGAAGTTGAACAAACTGTTTGCAGTGAACCAGATGTCCTCATCTTCACATCCTCACAAGAGGCTGATAACCTCTCGAACATATTTGAGGAATCCTTAGAAGGCTATTCCCGTGATGCAGGTTCTTCCCATGACGCGAGTCATTCCCATGGTTTGGGAAAGGTCATGATCAACATCAACAAAACTAAAGACCAGATTTGTGATGACGACGGATTTAAAGATGGTGACGTAAACGTGAGAATATTGAGACCAGAATGTCATTCGGGTGATGAAGATGAAGAACAAGAGGTAGAAGATGAAGCGTGTAGAAAGAAAAGGATTGCTAATGAAATGAAACGCTTGATGAGAGATATAAATGCAGAACACCAGAACATGTACGCGGAAGATGAAGAAGAGTATTCACTTTCAAAACGAGATGAAATGATCAAGGAGCTTCTAGAAAAAATGGCAAAAGCAAAACGTCTCAGTATGGAGAGCAGTGATGCTTCCAAGAAAAGCTGGATTCAACAAAAATCTTTTGATGCCGATTTCATTGCCTCTCTTTTGAGCAATAGTAGACCTAACTCGGCAGTTCAAGAATCGATTGCTGAAGAGGAAGTTGTTGATCCCATGCCCACTCGTGTTTCAGAACTAGCGAGTATCATAATGAAACAATACCGTGCGGAATACGATCCAATCTCGCTGCAAATCTTAAACGCTGATAGCGACGATACACGTGTGATCATCAAATCACAGAAATCGTCGCAAGACACAGCCAGTTCAAAAGAAGATCTTCTAGATGAAAGTGAAGATGGCGACGAAATAGTAATCTCAGTGACACAAAGAAACTCAGGTGGTCTTGAATATTCTTTCACAGAAAACATGAAAGTGAAAGCTGAAGAAGAACCTGAAGTGCCTCGACAACAAGAAGATGATGAAATTGTGTTTGCAGCACATGTAAGTGATGTTCAGGCTGAATTTGACTTGGAAGCCCTTCCAAGGAGAACTTTTAACAAAAGAGACAGTGGAGCACAAAGGGACAGTGTAAATAGAACCAGTCATGGTGCATCAGATGATGAACCGTTGTACGTCAATATCGACGGGCGTGATGAAAGTGCGGCCAGTAGCAAACGCAACACAATGGATTCACGTGACTCTCCTGTTGTAACTCTTATTGATCACGTTATGGTGCATGAGTCATCCTCTGAAGACGTGTTGAATACCTATGACGACAAACTACCTCAAATTATTGTCAATGAAACCATGGTTACACCGACGTATAAAGATGACGCCATTATTAATGTCGTTGTCGACGGTGACGTTGAAATTACTCCGACAACTGTCGTTGCAGTCGAAAGTGAACCGACAATAATTATTAGTCACGAGGCTGATGAAGAAGAGCCACAAGTAATTCGTTGTTTTGCTTCCGATGTGATGGATATAAACGCTAACGTGGGAGATGAAGGAGAACAATCTTCAAGTACTACAGAAGTACAGTATACAGAATCTCATACCAGTGTCATCACTAATGTCATTACGTCATCAACAACAAACGTGCAACAACAGGTGACAACAACAACAGCAACATCAGAAGAAGAGGTCGTCCCATTACACGTCGGGGAGGTAGAAACAGCCCCAGAATTCCCTGTTGATAGCCACGACATAAATCAAGAAATCGTTACTGTTCAAGTACACGCAGATGCTGCTCCACAAACACCATCCATCGAATACCAGATCACAGTTAGCGACGAAAACAACAAACCTTCGTATGTCGAAGTTTCATCAGATTACCCATCGATCAAACAGCGTCAAGAAGAAACAATCGAAATCGTTGAGATATCTGACCCACCATCGATTGAAATTGAAACAGAAAGAGTCCACGCGTATGCGTTGCTTGAAACCGAGGCTGACGATGGTAATAGAGATTCATTAATGGCTCCCGTGAACACACGTGCTAATTACACAAGTAGTGTGATTATTGATGACAGCAAGTTAGTGAGTCAAGCGGAATTTGACGCCTTCGGGAGAGATGATGATCACGCGTGTGATATGATTACTATATTCAAAGCACTTCGTGGACAGCGTGCTTCCACTGCGTCCATCGACATTGGTGAACCTGAAATGGCTTACGTGCAACAGAAAGCACAGAAGACAAATGTGCATCAAAATGGGGTTGTCGTCGATGAAACTCGAACTATGCGAGTTGAGATGATTCAAACGTCGAGCAGTGAAGTTGCATTCGAGAAACGACTCAGTAATACAAGCAGTTATATGTCGTCCACGGATACGCTAACAGGGATTAGTGGTGCTTCAGGGAAAGTCAAGAAAAGACCAAGTGCCAACTTTCGGAAGGTGAGTGACGAAACAAACACTGCTTTAAATGATAAAATC
This sequence comes from Nanomia bijuga, assembly GCA_032273505.1. Taxonomy (NCBI): domain Eukaryota; kingdom Metazoa; phylum Cnidaria; class Hydrozoa; order Siphonophorae; family Agalmatidae; genus Nanomia; species Nanomia bijuga. The sequence goes on along the minus strand of JAUKPT010000192.1, from coordinate 8,296 downwards.
AGAAGGTCGATTGAAGCGGATGCGAAAAGGAAAGAAGAGAATGAAGAAATTATTTCCGCTGAGAATGTGAGCGATGTTTGTAGCACGCCAGTTGTCGAGGATGAAATTTCCGCTTTACGTAAACCCGAGGTGACTGTTTTAGTTGGGGATGGGAGTATAAAGTTTGAAAAACCCGAGGGAATGATTGTCGTGGAAGAACAAAGTGTCGTTTATAGCGAATCGAACGGCTCAATTGTGGTCGAGGACGAGACTGTCGTAATGGCTGGAGCGGAAAAGGTCGTCTGTACCGGTCCCGAAGAATCGACAATTATTGTTGAAACGGAAAATCAAGTTTATAGAGAACCACATGAAATGATTCATGAAGATAGCGTTGTATGTCAGGAACGTGATAATAAACAAGCATTTATAACGGATGAAGACATTAGAATGCTTGTAGATGAGGAATTGAATAACAACAACACAAGATCTTATGTTGGTGATGATGGACAGCAAGAAGCAGATGACGAGAAACCTCTCTACATTGTGTGCAAAGACGTGAGCCAAACAAACATCATCGCAACAAGTCGAGCACGACAGAGCGAAGATGAAGATGGAGATAGCGCGCGCTCCTCCCCTGTTGCTACTCTTAACACCAGTTCATCGCCACAGCAACAACAACACACAGCAAACATGGCTACCAGTGAAGAAATCCTAGAGTCTTGCATGCCGGCAACCGAGACGAGATTCACGAGTGACGACTTGGGGGATTTTAACGTTATTACACATGAGAAACGGGTCATGGTTCAAGCACAGTTTTTCTATGAGGAAGACGCGAGCGAAGACGACGAACAAAACCCCTCCGTCAACGCAACTGTTCTGCGCACTGCACATGACGAATACAATAAAGGTGGACAGGCACATGCACAAAATTATGATCATGCGCATAGCTGTCTTCAACACGGGATTACATACACGTCAGATGTCGGATGTTCAACGGAAGACATGCTCGCTGATCAAAGCGAAGGTAGAAGGTTGGAGTATGTCCAAGATGATATGATTATTCCTCGATATAATATAGACGCATATGCTGGTCCTGATTCAAGCCTTGCAAAAGGCTCATATAAAAGTTCAACACAATCATTAGGTTCAACTGGCTCTGCTTTTGAACAGGGTCTTTTTGGACGTACAGAAAGTGTCGATATCATTATTGATAAAGGATCGCTTGTTGAGCAACCGGACGATCAGATGTACCGGGAACGACATATCAAAATCATTCCAGAACAAACCGTGACACTCACATCAAGGGAAGTCCCAAAATATCAAAATATATATATCGAGATGAGATCGCGAGGGGAAATCCCAATCGAAGCCGATGTCGACCCATACCTCTCAGAGATTCATTTGAAGGGTCTGGAAAGTAAGTGGCACGATCAGAAATTATTATCTCCCGTCTACACGACGTTTCAACAAGTTTACGTCGATAACGATTTGAAAGACGGTCCAATCGTAAAGCATACTGTACACTTTGACGAAACCGAGGCTAGCATTAGTAATAGTAAGGAGAGTAATGACGTTGAACAACGAGCGGGAAGTCCGAACTCTAGTTCCAGATCTTCACCCGAAGTCACGTTTAACAAAGACGTACACGATTCACTGCAGATGTTCTGTGATGGCTTAATCACGGGATTATTCAAAGGTGAAGGTACCGCGGACGGGGGTACTACTGCTGGAGATGGGGGTAGTAGTGCAAATGTAGACACTGAAACGACTATTAAAATAAATACGGACCTTAAACCTATAAAAGAAATGGTTAAAGAAAAAAACTGTGACACGTCGGCTACCCCCTGTCGTGTGTTTAAATGCGACGAAGTTATGTTGAGACAGGAACTACAAGAGTCCTTACAGGACGGGGGTAAAACTGGTGATGAAACCACTTAATAAAGAATTATGAAATATGCATTTTTTAGGTTTATCGTTGATTGTTGATTCTGTTTTTGTGTTGTCTGCTTATGAATGTGAGAGTAGAAAAGTAAAAGGGTAAGGTCAGGGGGAGGTAGAAATCGATTTTAGGTACAAGCTGACACAAACTATCCGTTTCGATCAGGTGTTTGTTTTATATTATTTAGACTATGTTTTGGTCTCCAATTATTGGCTAATTAAACCTCTTAATTGGTTGTAAATTACATCACTTTAATTCTGATTGGTTTAGTAATGAAAAAAAGTTTTCATCATTTTTAATTTTTAATTTTTAATCAGTTTACCGATGCTGTAATTTCTAACATATCAAAATGCTAAAATAGCCGAAAATTTGCGGCAATTCCTAACGTTCTAGTCTGAAAAAGTAAGCCACTCATAATGTTTACATTGATTAATTTAACCCACCTAAAATCGATTTTTTACTTATCTCTGAGAGAAAGAGCGTTTAACCCTAAATTCCAACCGGGTTGTTTTAAGATATTTTTGACGATAAATCGCGTGCTTTAAGATAATATATTTAAATACTTTTCTGTTACGGACCACAAGCTTCTTGGAACTTGTGCACCCCTCCCGGAATAGGGTCGAATAATCATTCAAGTTAAAATGTAATTGGTTACACACATGTAAAGAGTTTCAATATCTAAAAATATTATAATTTTTGTAATAATTTCGCTGGGATTTTTCTCCAGTAATAGGGAGGGGATTGCAAATTAGCAACTATCCGGTTGGAAAAGGGTTAAGACAGATTTTCACTTAAAAGAGTCGCCTGCAAATAATTTTCCAAGATCTCCATCAAGAAATATTTTTAATGATCTTCAAATATGAATATGATTATGAAAATGAATATGTCAATACTGGTATATTCTTTTTAAGTGGAAATCTAGTTGAGTACAAAAGCAGGTTTATCCCACAAACTGTGCGTTGAATGCACACCTAATGACAAGATCATAAATTTTGGGTATTGTACATATATATAGTTGTAAATGAATATAATTTCGTCTCTTATGCACACAGAAAGATGCTCTATGATAGATCATTGATAAATATAAGCCTTGAGATGATTTATTTACCTTATTGAAAGAAACTTGAACGTTGAATCCAAATTTCAATGAGTTGTTATCTTGAATTCAGTCTTTATGATGCAAAATCTTTCTTTCTTTAATGTACATCGAGTGGATCAAAATGCCAGTTATGGTGTTGCTTATTCAAATATTAGATTTCAAAATTCAAAATCCTATTTTTTGAAAATATTTGACCCATGAATTTCATAGCAGAAATGCGTCAGACAACTCAATAAATTTACGTTGAGGTCATCATTTTTAATTTGATATTTCGTCACATGTTGCGAAAATATTTGACGTCCTGCAGGACTCGATTAATAGACGCACAATATAACAATGCGTAGCATGTGTGGAATAAAGGAAGGATACATCGCTTATATACATTCAATTTGTCATTTATTTTGTAAAACTGATACTAATGTCATGTGATAGAGAGCTTGTTTGTATATTTTTACCTGGAAACTTGCGAATGATTTCTCATAAAATCAAAAAAATTACTTTTTTAAAAAAAATCATCCTTTTTCTCGTTTGTTTTTTCACATATAAATCAACTTCAACATGCTGTTGAAATATATCGAATCATCGTTTAATGACGAAAAAAGGACTATAAGGGACCACACTCACAAATGCTCACAAATTTACACAAAGAGAACCAATTATCCCGGTGAAATCAACATGGTTCTACAGCATGTTCTTGCAATTAAGGTAAACTATCATCTCTAGTGAAGATTTATACAAAGTCGAATATGTTTTTAGTAGTTTTATTTCATTTATTTTCGTTGTTGTTCATATATAGAATTCTTTTTTTGACACAGATACTTTTTACATGAAATTATATGAAAAGTGATAATAGGTACAAACTAATAGGGAATGGCCATACTAACAAAATAAAACATTCCAAATTATTGATAAGCTTTGCTGAAAAAGCTCATTAGACTAACTTTGAATGTGATTACAACGGTTATATTTTAACTTTTTTTTCTATTAGACAAATTTCTATTTTGTTTTTTTTCTATTTGTTTCTCTTCCAACTATTTTACAATAATTGAATCATTTTTTTTTTATTTTTTCCTTGTAGAGCAATAGATAGCATTTGTTTTTGTATTATTGTTCAGTTGTTGAGATGTCCTTTTTCATTTTGATTCATTATCTGTGGTATGTCACAACTACATATGATCGCACAACTGAAATTAGCAAACCTGGAATTAACGTCTTGATGATTCTTGAAATTTTATAAAGAAAAGATTTCTGGATCCCATAAGCAAAAACTAAAAGACTTATTGTATAGCTTCAGTCCCAGTGAGGTTATCAAAACTAGAATGAAAATAGACAACTATAGCCATTGTTCTTAAGGTCTCACGCACCCTGATTTGGGGCTTATTAACTTCACTATAGGCATTTTTGTTTAACTTCGATGTTTATTTTCAAAAGAGTCCATGACTCTCTTCGTTTTTTTATTAGCGAATGAGTCACAATTGAGAAAACATGTTTAATTGGGAAGAATTTTCGTAAAAATGTGAAAAAAATAACAAGACAGGTAAACTTTTGTCAAGTAAAGATTTGTTTTATGGATATATGAGCTAATTTCAGTGTTATTTCTAGGTTGGGGTAGAGCTTAAGTCAGCTGACGTGGATATCTCCAGAACTTTTTCATTTACTTACTTATTTTTGTTGTTCAGACTAATGAGTGAATCACTTAATCGTTGCTATTTCAACCACAAACAGAAATGAAATTGAATCTCATTTACTTTAGAAAGAGCATTTTAAGACCTTACTGATTTGGGCCTTGCATAAAGAAATCGTTTTTATGACATAATAAAAGTCTAAATCGTCTTAATATGAATTTATTTTTATTCAAGTGATTTGCTCTTTAGTCCTATGTTTGACTGGGTATAGGGTCTATCAACATAATTGGGATTCATAAGATAACTATCGAATGAGGTAGAATAAATCTTTCAGTGGAAAGATGGTCGTATGAAAACTACCAACAAATAGACCTTTGTCCTCAAGGTTTTACATTTTCATCGTATTTACACAAAACATTCTGGTTTTTGAAGCTGTTGCCTGCAGAAGTGCCGGTGATCTAGACTTTCATGAGAAACAGTCTCACAAATGGCGGCTAAATCATGACTCTTATTGGTTAAAGATTCCATCATCAAGAAATTGCCTGATTATTTTGAAACGCGTCATCGTGACAAAATTCAGAAGTTTGTAAAAAAAAACAATCAGACTTTTTATCACCTAATTTTTGACCAATAAGAAAGGCTGTTTTAGCTCTAAATTTGAGAATTGTTTCTTTATTTCATTTCTTTTTTAAAGAAAAAGAAAAGGACTGAATACATGAACTAGGCCGTTGAGGTACCGCTGACCAGAAGAATAAGGGTTTGTCTATACAGTTATAGATAATTTTACCGTTTAGTTGGTTCAAAGTTACACATTATGGAGATTTTGATTCGTTTACTTTCGGAATTTCATAGGAATATGAATTCAACAAAAATATCAAGTGAGTTAAACCAATCGGAATCTTCATGATGTAATTTCCAACCAACCAAATAGCAGAATCGCTAATAACTTGTAGACAACCTCTAAAGTGAAGCGCCTGCAATGTTTCTAGAATATTCAACGTTGATAGACATATCATAAAAGTTGTAGTACGTATATATATAAATTTGTTACTAGTGGTTTGGTTTAGGCACTTTCACATGACTAAAACTCCTTTGATATCTTGGATTTTTTAAGTTCAATCATAACGGTATATGAATTGTGGTAGCGATGTCAACATCCACTTCTAAATGATCCAAATTCTTTCAATATCGCGCACTTTATCACTACCAACTGAAAATAACGTGATGCAATAAATCTAATTCCAAAGTAATGACATTCTCAACAAGATTTTGAAACAAATTCATTTTCATATTTACTGATATGTGAGATATTCTACATTTTGTCGATTTTGTCGAACCCAAGTTTTGTCCCATAATAAACACTTTAGAAGGATTTGTCGACATCCACTTACTGATCTTAAATTTGATTTGAAAATGAATAGATTTCTATTAGAATTATGGATCTAATCAAATGAATTGCACAATTTCCTTCGAAATCAATCATTTTTAGACACAGCTTATGCGCTTCCACTATTTAAAAAAATGTCAAAAATGCGATTCAATTTTACTCTATTCCAAACTTATCTTCATGAAGGTATTTTCCTCATTAGGGAAGTGCCGACGTGTCGAACTTTTTTCTCTTCGTTTCGTGATTAGTGATCAATTGGCTTAACTTATAATCATTTGTTTAATCTTATTGAGATTAAGGAAAGATTACAGAAATTCAATTAACTTTGGGATATTGTTTTATGATCAACATTTGGAAGTTCCCTTTATTAATATCATGAATTTGATTTCTAAGCTTTATATGGAAGCAAGTGGAAGTAGAACGGTTTTTAAATTAAATTTTATCTCGGATGATTTTTTTGTTTTGAAATAGGCAATAAAGGTATTGCCAACAAATTATAGATAAATTTCTCGTTTGATTGGTTGGAATTTACAAGGTCGAGATTTTGATTGGTTCACTTAGAAATCTTACCCTATGTCTGAGTTCAAATAAAAGATCGAGCAAAGACATTTTGAATTGAATCAATCAAAATCTTCTTGATATTATTGTTAACCAATTAAATGACAGGACTAAACCGAGGTTTTCAGATATAAGGTATTTTTTTATGAACGTTTTTTAGTGTTATGATATGATTCAGATTTATTAAGGAATCTTCTACAAATTATCAACTTGTCATTAAAAAGCATTTTTGTTTATTTAAAAATGTCATTAATTGTTGTTTCATCAAAACCTCAAACTATACAGAGTTTTGATTATGTAAATTTTAACCAATCATTTAAGACAATTTTTTGCGACCCTCATTTGTTCAATTTTATTTTTCGTTGAGTTAATTTTACACTTTATAAATATATATATTTCCATTCAAATCTTCTATTATATATCTTATATATATAAATTGTTTATTTTTCTTATATATTTCTTTTAATTGTAATATAAATTTGTAATTATACTTTATTAATGTTCTGTTGTAATGAAACTTTTAACGCACAACAAATACAAAAAAAATTTCATTAAAGAAATGCTGTGTTTATAATGTGAACGTTGTCGTGTATGGGTAGCCCAAGTTTTGATTTCGAGTCTATTCCAAGGAACCCACCCCCCTCCCTTGCAGATAGAGGTCGTGTAATTCAAATTGCTTCAAATATTTCGCAACTTTTCTTCTCTTTTTACCGTTATCCCAATATGTTTAAATTCGCCTATACTTCGATATTTTCGAAGTAAAAATTCTAAAAATATTATTTGGTGACAGTTGTCTGTACAAGTTGTAACCACAATCAGAAATCTTTCAAATAGGTGCATTACTGAATGTTTGCGTGTTCTCTCGAGTGAATCATTCAAATCACAATCAGGTAAGGTGTGATATGATACAATTGTGGTTACAAGGTATAATGATGGTCAGATGATTTCTCTCGAATATTGAAGGAGTGACGCGTAATTTCCATATAAATAAATAGAATCAAAGGTTTAATCATTTTTTGTTATTACTGGTATGTAAGGACTCAACTATTAGCTTGGTGGCAGAAGTGTTTTCCAAGTATCTATTTTGTATGATTACCCTACCTGTCAAAAGAACATATTGTTAAGGCAGATTTGTAAGCTATTGCTAACAAAGGATATCAATCTATTTGAACTCGAAGGTAAGCATTTTCTGTACCATTGCTCTCAAAAGAAGAGCATAACAAATCAAGATTTTGAGGAATGTTTGATGAAATGAACTGAAAGAACTTTCTGTCTAAACAGTGCGCAATTGTTTGACAAATTTAGATAATTTGCAGATTTCGAAGGTAAGCATTTTTCACTAGAATTCTTACACGCACATGTAATGACATTATTTCATCAATCAAAACTTTTAATTGATATTACTTATGGATATGTAGGTGCGTACTTCACAAAGGATTTAAGGTATTTTGTACGATTGTCCAAATGATATGTCTGTCTAGAAATCATTTACTCTAGGGTTTGGTGATATGTGTCTGTCTATAAATCGTTGTAATTGCATGACATATATTAAAGACTTTGTTTGTAAGTAAGTAATTTTATTCTACAATTTCTGCATATGCACGAAACGTTCCCAGTGCAAAGAACAAGAACAACGAGCATATATAAAGAACATTTACACGTATGTCCTGAAGCATGGCCTTTTATGAAGCAAGACGTAATTCTTCTTT
>JAUKPT010000191.1:0-24002 GCA_032273505.1 Nanomia bijuga | reverse complement strand
AGAGAATATTCTATTGCCCAGAACAAGGTCGATAGCGGGAAATTCAGTGCTAAGTACTGAATACTCCGATATAGACCCCGATCTGAGCCATAGATATTTTTATTTTTTAAGGCTTTTATTATTGTTTTGGTTATGAAGAAGCAGACGTTTTCGCGACAAAAAATGTTAATCTAGGTCGAGAAAAAAAGAAAACAAACTAGAAAAGTAATAAAAGACACAACAGAATTAGCTAAGCTCGGTAAAATATACATGTACGGGAAAGTTAATCCATTAATTTCAGTTCACAAACGATATTACGCACTCGCATTCGACCAGAGGATGATTGAGGTAGTTAACAAAGTATTTCAGGACTAAAAATACGTGAGAACATTACAATTTTATATGGTTTAATTGTTCGTATCAAAAGGAGGATAATCGAGAGCTTTTAATTATTCGACGTTTCAAGCCATAAGTGTTTGTTTACATTAATAAATATGATAACAAAGTATAGTAAAAGCTCACACTTCGGTATTATTAGTGCAGTAGTGGAGATAGTGTTAATAAACAAAATAAACAAGAATTATATTTTTATAAGCCAAGATGATGAAAGGTCATACATACTTGTAATTAAGTTTATTCAAATATACCTTTGATGACCCAACAGGGGTCGAAACATTGAAAATTAGTTCACGCGAAAAATTATGAAATGCTCTATTCGCGAAAATAAATCCACGCAAAATTAAGAATAATTTTCAACGTGTCTCACTTGTATTAAAATGCAATGAATTGATCCACGCGTTTACAGTAATACTGATCTGTGAGGCCGATGAATATTGGTAGAGAAAAAAGTGGTCAACAAAATTGAACTGAGTAAGAACTTAAGGTGGAAATTAAACAATCAAACAGCACGTACAGAAACCACAACTCCGTCGAAACATGAACAACGCAAATAAACAATGAACGAGAAAAAAGGTCGTGGTGTTTATCTGAACAATGAGTTTACATCAGAAAAAAGCGCATGCACCAATTTGAAAAAGTGCACATTTAATTCAATGTTTTATTTCATTCAGGTGTGCCCAAATCACACCCAACTATTTGTTTAAGAATTCTCCAACCACAGGAAGAAAAATATGTATTGTTTCTTTTTTTCTTCCTTTTTTCTTTTGATTCATATAGAAAATGAATGGGCGATTGCCTGAGACTAACTTGTGAATATTTTTTGTTTTGATTATTGTTGCCAAATTGTAGGTAGATTTATATGGGGTCAACTTTGGTTTTCAATAAGCGGTCTTTTGAAACACCTGATCCTTTATAAACAAGCATTGATATTTTGTCCTTGACCAGAGTAGTGTGATTTTGGTCCATCTGCCCCACTTTTTTGAGGAGCCAAACTTGCCAACCTTTACCGAGGTTATTTAACAGCCGAAAACCTTTCTTAGAACATCCATAATTAATCGTAAACGTTAACGAGTCTTTTCATAACAATGACGTCACTGCCCGCCCCCTTAAAGTGACCCCACCCCTGAAAATTGATTAACCTGAAAATCGGATACTGAAACCGATACGGGAAATCCAAGAATGATAGTCTTAAAATCTGAAAACAATGTTAAAAGGGCAAAAATCCCCCAAACTAGGTCCCAGCCCCAAAAAATAAAAATTGTCGGATTAAGCTGGAAATCGGTACGGATACTAATTAAGATACGAGAAATCCGAAATTGATTTATATTTTAGTCTAATTGACACATACATGTAGTTCATTAATCATTCATGGAAATGATCACCTGTCAGACAAGATCAGATTACAACAAAATTTGGCATGAGTTGTAAATAGAGGCCGAAGAATTCGAAAATGATAGTCTTAAAAGCTGAAAACAATGGGAAAAGGAGCTATTGACGCCTAAAATCACCCCGAAACTAAATACTATCGGATCATATAATGTACAGAGTGTACATAGAGTATATAGAGTCTATAGAGTGTACATTAGAGTGTATATAGAGTGTACGTAACGTGTACATTATAGTGAACATATAGTACATAGAGTGTATAGAGTGTACATTAGAGTGTATAAAGAGTGTACATTAGAGTGTACATAGAGTACATAGAGTGTATAGAGTGTACATTAGAGTGTATATAGAGTGTACATAACGTGCACATTATAGTGAACATATAGTGAGTGTATAGTGGTGACTTCTAGTAAAGCGCGCCTTGGATATTTTGTAAGCGATTTATGAGCGCGATCGTCGCGTATTTGCAGAATTCTTCCGGTAAGGATTATGGGTCACAGGATTCACAATCACTGCCGAGATGAGATCACTCATAATGGATTGCCCTGGATGGTTTCGTTGCAAAGGCAAGTTCAGACAATGTAGGTATCTCACTAAAACGATGCTTAAACGTACATTTCTCATGTAAACCACGAATACAACGACCTAAAAGAAGTTAAACTAGATATTTCTGATAATTTTGACCTGCTTGATGAATATTCCTGTGGGTTTTGCAGATTTCAGCTTCCCAAATAACTTTCTATTCAAGTACACTCAATTTTCTATTCAAAGCGTGTCAAAATTGCATGTTATAGCCACCCCCAAAAAATATATCCTCTTTTCTCTTTTTCTTCCACTTTCCCACTCATCAATCAATTTTGATACCACCTCTTACCAACTATTCCAATTTTTCCATGTAAAGCGCGTCAAAAATGGCAGGCCATGCCCAAATATATTCCCAATACCCTATATTCACAAACTTAACAATGCCTATTAAAAATACTTGTCTTTGATACCATCCCTGTTTTTAACCATTTATTATAGCTAACCACAAAAATATATTTTCCTTTCTTTCGTTCATTCATAAACTACATATTCCACTAAAGAAAAATTCCTTCACTTCATATATTCAAGTGCACATTAATTATACCAATATTTTCGTGGAAAGTGAGTCAAATAATGGCAGCAGCGCAAATATATTTTTCCTTAATCTTTCGATTCATAAGCTTAAACAATACATTGTATCGCACGCCCCTTTTTTCCAATCACCTAACGCTTCGGACATTTCTCGCTACTTTTCCGTTTCGTTAAATTTTTAAATGCAGGAACTATCCTAAAACTGAAATGAATCTATTCAACCCTACATGCACCGCAATTACAAAAGACCTGAAAGTAAATACCTTTTATGTTCTTCAAATAACCCATTATTACCTGACTAACTTAGTATGAAGAATTAGTTTCTCGCATGTGAATATGTTGTTATGGCGACCGTATTGTTCATAAAAGTATTTCGAGGCATATTTTTAGCACAGTCGCAACCCCTGTATTGTTCGTGCTTTCTATTAATTATGCAACTTGTTACCAGGTATAGCTTTCCCTGGTTGAATACTCCTTTTTGTGTATTTTTGCTGATACCGTTTGTTCAAAGAATTTACCGCTTGGGCTAGTGCCAGGATTTTACTAGAAAAATCGAAGAGTAAATCTGGTACGCTTTTTCAAAGAGTTATTTACACCTCGTTCAAACTTTTGCTCGGTGTAAAAATACTCTTTATCTTTCTGAAAGAATTGACCGCTTTGTTCTTCATGGTATATATTTCATCATAAGCACAGCCTTTCGTGCTTCTTGTTGCCAGTTATAATTCCCCGATTGAATGCATTTATTCTTATTTTAGCTAAACCCTTTTTTGTTTAGAATAATTTTCATCACAATAATGTAATTAATGCTTTCGGGATGATCACAGGAGAAGAAATTTGCACATGATTTGTTTGCCTGATACAGGCCATTTAAAAATCACGTCACTGCAAAACTGATATTAGAAGAAGATTCTCAAAAATATCACCAGTTCAGAATAAATCGTTTTATTCTTCTTTTTGACACGGGCGCTTATGTAAGTAAGTAAGTAAATTGGTCGACCGTAGTCGATGACGACCCGAAGACTCTCTTTTGATTTGCTGCTACCCGAGGGTAGGGGTGGCGCGACTCCTATCCCTGGTTTTAACCGCTTACCCTCGCTTATCCTGAATGCTGAGTGCTAAGCAGGATGACAACAAATACCAGTTTTCAAGTCTTTGGTCTGGACCGGCCCGGTTTTAAACCCACGACCTTGCGAACAGGCGATCACTCTACCATCGTGCCACTGTCATGTGATCTGTGAGAATAATTCCGCTTCAGAAGGTCGTCACTTATGATAGAACAGTCATGCAAAAAGTTCTTTCCGAGATCATCGAGAAAAAAGTTAGGATCAGCTACCAACTGACTACCCTATTTCACTCATATTGGCCACATGGCATGGGATTGATCCGGCGGAATTACAGCCTCATTATTTTAGCATCACCACTTTGGCATTACAATAATGCCTTTTGATGAGTATTCTGAAACTACCGAAAAAATTGAAATAGCGGAACTAAGTCTGCCGAATAAACCAATCTAATCCCTTTATCCAACCTCCCTGTAATGTTGTCATCCTTCAAACCATATCGGAACACATGTTAGTTACAGAATCGACTGGAAAAATGAATCAAAAAAGTATTGCTTTCTAGCTAATGTCCCCCCCCCCCCCATAAGGACAAGTAGATAAGTAGAAAAGGTACAGATTAATGAACAAAGGAGTGATAAAACAATGTTTAAATTGTATATATAAATTTATTAAATCAGAAATTTATTAGATTGGATATAATTACAATGAATGGATGTACGAAAGAAATTGAACGACTACATAAAGAAATATGTTTCATTGAAAACGCGGTGCATGATTTCATTTCAGGGGTTAATCATGGACATATTTCTTATCGGAGCCTAGGATTTCTTTTTACGTTGCTTTAGCTGTTTTGAGTAAATTACTACTTGGGAAAAAGCACTTTTAAATAATTTGAGCTTGTGCACCTCTGGAGTAAAAACATATTCAATTAAAAAACATTCTCTAATTATTATGACTAACTATACATAAGTACCGTAAGAGGCCATCTCCTTCGTACCTCTATCCCCACCATTACCACTACCAGTGGTAACACCAATAGGATTCGTAGTAGGGCCACTATGTTCTTTTATCTGATTCTTCTGTTGCATGTACCACGAGGAGGAATTCTCCGACGCGCAAGCACAGTGGTGGTCCGTGTAATCCGTATACGTCCCGTATCCGTTATCATCGTACGTTTCTTTCGGTAACCGGCAATTATACCGATCACAACGACTGTTGTTATTTTTACGGAATCGCCGGAATTGTAAAAAATCTAAATAGTCCGAGTAAGCACATTCGTCGCAATCGCTACTAAATACGTCACAATTGTTCGGAGTAGTACCCCCTAAAATGTCTGATGAGGAGAAAGAGTGCACCTGGTTGTGAAGGTTAATGCTTATTTTTTTTGGAAACGGGTCATGTTTTTCTGACGCTGTAGCGCGCATGTGTAATAGACTTTGCGCACGTAGCAACTTGTTACTACTCGCGCCCGATTTCACAGAGTCTATTTCATGATCGTTTACATGACGCCCGTGATGTAGACGGTATTGCCGTCTCTCCTCCGTATTTTGTTTAGAGTATTCGCTTCTGGATGATATTGTACAACGTTTGTTTTCTATAAATGATTCTTCGTTAGGAGAAAGAGAAGAGAAAGATCGATGCTTCAAACACGAGTCACCTTTTGTGCTTAAAGTACATGTTTTATTACGCATGCGTGAACTGGTCCTAAAGCTATTGCAGTTACTCTCATTTTTTATAGTCTGTAAGCTATTCGTTTTAATCGTGTTGTCATCATCATTGCTGAAATCATTGTTATTGTTACCGAGTGTGTGATGCATGTTCACACTGTTTTCGTTTTTCTGTTTTTTACCATACAAACCGTTTTCTATTGTCAATGGTAACGTATTTGCATCATAATGGCCGCTTCGAGTTGTATTATCGGACAACGATTTTGTCGTGTTTTTAGTCTTTTTGAGTGGTTTTGTAGCTTTGTATGACTTAGAACGTCCGAACATTCGTTGAAGGAATGTCAAGTTTTTATTAGGTTTAAATGTCAGTTGATCTAACAGTATATTTTGTATGTTTTCCTCGTCTAAAGCCATTTTCGTTTGGTCTAAATCATCAATACTAATATTTTGTAGATATTTAACCTCATTTCGAAATTTAGTTGTTATTGTGTGGAATTCCTTTAGCGTATCTTCGTCGATTTTTCGTTTTTCGAACGAGAATTCATTTGTAACGTCTTTTGTTGTATGGGGTGGGACACTCTTAGTTTTGAAAACTTTCCGCAGGCCTTTGAATATACCTTTGTTTTTATTTGTTTTTGTAGAAGTGGTGCTAAGTTGTTTATGAAGTTTACCTTCATTTTCTTGCTCTTTTTCGATTATTTCTTCTTCTTTATCGGTACAGTTTTTTGTTCTGTCTTCATGTGTGCCAGGGTAAGGAGGTAGGGGTCTGGTATCGATGTTTTCGTTAGTTAGGTCCTTTTCTTCTTCGATAGTGTCTTCCTTTTGAAAAACGCTCAAATTTTCATACAATTGAGATCTGCGTTTATTTTCGCGTTTAGTTCCGACAATGACGTCATCAATGCCACCATTTTGTTTACACGGTGTACTCTCGGCTCTCCTCACCTCGGAATGGTGGTTCCGATCTATAGAGGTCATGGAGAGAGGTCGGCTACTGTTACTATAGTAATTGTGATAAGGTGAGTTCAAACTATTACTTTTAGCGAGTGATTTTTGCGAGTTGTGTTCAAGCTTCGCTTTACGAATGGATATTTGAAGATCTTTGAGTTCGTTGACGGCATTACACGTGTCGCCGACGACGTCTTCAAGTGATGGTACCGGCTCCTTATCACGTATCTTCTCTAAGTGAACGATAGATGTTGGAATGGATTCCGAGTACATTGATTTCATAGTGTTCGGACCTGTCCCGATGGACGATGAAATACCCGAATCGGTCCATGAAAATCGTTTCGTCGGATCATAAGAATTACGTTTCGTCGGGTCGTACGAATGACGTTTTGAGACGGGGACCTGCCGTGTTTCTTGAAGCGACAATTTCTCACGTCGTCGTGATTTGCTTTTCGGTGGTTTCCGTTCGAAACGATGCGGCGTGCGTGCGTTTTCGTTTTCATCTTCAGAATCGGTATACGACCCACCGCCGCCGTTTTTACCGGATTTCCGATTCAGGTTTGTGTCGGAACATTTCATTCGCCGCCGTGTAGGACTAACGATATTTCGACGGCCTGTCGGACTTGCGGAATCCGACACATCGGTCATGTAGCCTCGTTCTGTCGCCGAGTAGCAGACACTGACGTCCATAGTGTCGGTTGACGATAGACTATTTTCCGACGCATCTCCATTGTTATGACGTTGACGATTTGTTGTTTTTTGTTTTTGGTAGACATTGCTAGCAACCAGGTGATCCTTTTTCTAAAAGAAAAAAAACAAAGCTTTAGAAGAATGAATTTCGATTTATTAAGGGTTCTTATTGGTTTATGTAGTAACGTTTTATCATTTTTGATTTTAAGAAAGTATCAATTTGTGACATTCTAGATTGAACCAATTACCTTTTTGATGCTGTAATTTCTAACCAATCAAATTTGGCATTTAAGTTAGTCGAGCGCAGCCATGGCCTCCTAATATTTACAAAAATATTAGGAGGCATTGGCGCAGCAAGAAAAACGCAGAGCAAGTCTTGACAGCCCGCAAGGCTTAGTTCCTTTATTTAGGGGAGGGGGTGCTGTAATTCTTTTTAGCTTCACATTTTTGGGGGTAAATCTGAGACTATCTAGACATTATTTCGCTTGCTTCCAAGAATGAGATTAATTTGATATTGAGTTTTTGGAATTTGACCGTTTTTCTGGTTTATGCTTTCAAAGTCAGACCATTTGATTCCATATCTCCACTAGATGATAGTGATGGAGTCATTTATAATCTCGGTTGTGAATGTTTCTCAGTTATACAATCAAAAGACTTCTTGGCTGTGATAAGATGAGATCTACCAGAACAATTAAAAAAGTACCCCTTGGTTCAATATTTCACCCCCAGCCCAAATAGTTAAAGTTCTCTTCATAAATGAAAGAAAGTTTTACACTATTCAATACCACCTAATCGCATGCAAAGTGAAAAGTAGATATTTTTTTCAAGTAAATAAGTAAAATAAAATAGAAGTTCGCGCGCGGGCTTCTTTTTCAAATATCGGAAAAAAACACATTAAAGATACCTTTTTTGAAAGTCATTTAAAGGTAGATGATTTTTTTGTGTCAATGTTTTTACTTTGACTATTCTTTTCTTACTTGTATTCAAATCTATTCAAATCTATTCAAACAGAAGAAGGTAGCTAGCATTTGAAGGGTTAAGGATTTACACGATAACATAAATTTGCTTGCAATCAAGCTTCGCGACCCTTTTTTAGAACACTTTATTGTTAATAGAAAATATATAGACACCATCTATAGAAGTCAGTACGATAATATAAAAACACTTAAAACAAGTCGAACTCGAAATTTGGGCGTTACAACGACCGCCGTTCTTCAACATTCACGAAAGATGATACCTGTACACTTTACGAAACACCTCAAAACACATCGTTTGGTCACTTTATTTCCTGTTTTGCGTGCGGTCCGGTACGTTTGAAGTGATTCAAGAGTCGCCACACCCCCACACCCCCATCGTTGTATGGTATTGTACAATGTAGTAATTAATTAACAAGTTCATCAATAATTGATGAAGGACGCGACTCATTAAAAGAAGACACACACAGAACAAACACAGTGGGTGACACAATGGATTTCAATAAGATGACGATGACTGATGACCCGAATTTAGATAATAAATCTTGTCTCAAGTGTCCTACCATGCAACAAAAAGCTGATTTATTTTCATCATTTGAATTTGTTCAAGAAAACGTGCTTTTTGAATGGGAAAGACATAATAAAAAGCTATTAGAATTATGATCGCCTTCTTTCAAAAGAAAATTAATTGAGAAAGATTGATAAAATTGATAGTTTTACGATAATACACGGATATAAAAAATCGATGTAAACTAATTTTAGAACCAAACACCATATATCAGGCCCCAAAATAGCTGCTTGACACCGAACAATGTATTAATGTCCCGTGGAAACTGCATCTGGCCCGACACATTGTGTCCGGCATTGCTGCATTACCGGACATTTTTTTGATTCCATAATAGCTCAAAAAATATTTGAGAAAGAATACCCTTTTGTAAGTAAATCAGCCAATATCCTATTTGTAATTGAGAGCCGAGAGAGCCGAAATTGGGATGAAAGAACGCGACTTAAAATTACAACTTTTTATAACTTTTTGAGTCTGCGATCTCAACTTGTATTTCCGGCAGAAATTTCTTGCATTGCGATAAGTCATCGTTTAATAAAACTAGACACAAACTCTTGAAATAATCATGACTATTTGAACATTAATTTGATACTGATTACATATTGATAAAGTTCTTTTTTTTTTAATGAGCAGCTATTGACTGTCACAAGCGTGATATAAAACCACATGTAAAGGAGGGTGCGAACCATGTACTCGCCATGCAAACGTGAAAACATGGAAAGCGTGCGAGGTTCTCACGCTTAGTGCACAAACTGATAAATAAGTGAAGAGTTTGTATCACAGTTGTGACGTAATCAGTCCCTTTTCCGCAAACACTTGTGAAATCTACTGGGATCTTTATTGCCTGAAAACAAAGATTTTTGCGGCTAATTTAGATGTAAAGTTATCTTTTTATGCATTTTCCTTTTAAGTTAGGCAAAATCGGGCATGTAACACCAAGACAATTCTAGCAAAAAACGTGTAACCTAAAGCCTTGAATGATATTCCAATTTGTCAATGTATCACATCACTGCAAGGAAATAAGATTTCATAGAAGTATTTTTTCATCAATATAGAGATAACAATCAGATCATACCATCTATACCATAGATCAGGCGCGTATTTAGATAGGTTCGACTAGATCCTGCATTTTTCAGTGTGGTTTTACCCACATAAAGGTTATACCCACACTAAGAATAAATTAATATGAATTTTTTTTATTTCGCTTTCTTTCAAGAATTTATATGGCTTTCTTTTATTGGAATCTTTTTTTTTCTTTTTTCTTAAAAAGATATTTTCTCTTGAATCTATAAAAAACTTTGTATCGATGCATCTTTTAACAAAAGCATCGGACTAGACATTTTTATGCACCTTCTTGAATTTAGCTAAAAACGCCCCTTAAATGTACTACCCAATACAGCATGCATCGTGCAATGCCGTTGCAAGCTGTTTTTAGGATGGACCTTGCAACATATTGACGCCTCACTTAGCCCTGGAGACTCTGTTCGGCTTCTTTTAAGCGACCACTTTTTAATTGTTCTAACAGGGCCGCTTTTGGTCAAGTATTCAACCGTTGATGCATCCCGGGTTTTCGGTCTCACTAACGAGCTCTTGTAATATGTCAATCATGTTACCATGGTGACAGAATTGTATGTAATTTAAAGATTCCGTTTCGTCTATCGGATATATAGGCCTTTTTGACTGTTTAATTACTTCTGACGAAAACAGGGCTATTCAAGGCACGTGTCTTGATAACCTCCGCGACGTTAGAAGAAGTCGATTTTTTTTTACCAATCATTAGTGTTATACTTTTTTTTCATCACAAAATATTATATCTATGTATTACAAAAAGTCGGTTGGGTTACAGGAAACCAACATTATTTAAGGCTTGTCTAGGCCATTCAATCACAAGTTTTCGAATATTTTTTGCTCATTATCCCCGTGTCTCAATTTCATTGAAAATATCAATTAAGCAACCTTGATCAAACAAAAATAAAATATTGTACAAGAAGGATAAATACTCAAGAATGCTAATTCTTCTAATAGCTGGGACAAAATCTCTCAACCAATCAAGTATTAGAATTCTTGTTTTGACGTCTTTTGGGTGTAACAAGTCTGTCCAGTTGGAAGACGCCTCTCCGATGACTTTCAGCATTTGAGCATCAGCTATCTGCAAGCTTTGACCTATTCAGAATGATGACCTTCAACTTTTTAAGTATATTTTTTTTTTTTATTATTTTTGTGTAAAAACCGCTGTCAGTATTTTCATCGGTCAAAGTCAATCCGAACTCAGACTTTTGGCTTTGATTCATTCAAGTGGTTCAAAAATGATAAGGGAAAAGGGAAATAAGCCCCGGGTAATTTTAGATTTCTCTTATATTTACCTAGATTTCCCGGTTGGACTTTGACTTTGACTTAAAGGACAATAACTTTGATTTGTGGTTCACTCAGGGGTACAGATTCATAAGTTGGACCCATGTTCATTGCATCATTTACTAGATATAGGTCACCCCTTTAAATGTCCTTGAATAACCCTTATATTGATATGAAGATATGAATATAAAAACTTGAGCGGCGAACTTCAATAGTTCTAAGGTCCCATACAACCCTGATTTTGGTACGGTTGATCAAAGAGATCGCTATTGTTTCATATACCCCACTTGAAAGGTAATTCGAAAGAACTTAAGTGTTTACTTGTAAACAATTATATTGTATTTGTAGGCTTTGATTTTAATCTAGATCGCGTGTATAATAACTTATCTTAAAAGTACTGTGCAGGGTACCGGTAATATACCAATTTGTCTAAAATTGGTTGTCATTATTTCAGGTAAAAATATCTGATTGATGTTTTCATGGTTTCAAGGTTACAACAGTGATTTAGTCGTTGGAGATAGTACTGCGCATTAAACATTTAAAAAATTTCGAGGTTAGAAATCAGGAATTGCGCCTGAGTAATTTAGAAAGCTGAGAGTCGGCAGCTAACCAATATAATTAGACCTCCTGTCTCAGTGCCCTGGTGAGATTTTTGATTATTTTCTTAACCCCGGTTAAATTTTGAAAACCCGGTGAACTTTTGGAGCCCACCAAAAGGGGTACTTACTCAAGGGCTTCTCGCCTTGTGTTTGAAGCACAGGGAGAACCTCATTATAGTTGCGCCTTATGAACTTCCGAAGAATTTGAAAAGTCGGAACTATATTTGTTGGTAAAATTGTATGGTCGATTGGTTACAACATTGGTTTTACCAAAAGTCCTTTTTCACAACCCCTCATGTGGTCAACATGAGTCATGCATCAACATGCATTTTTCGGGAAATGGCATTAAACCCATCGCTTATGATGCATCTGAATTTTCGCAATACTGTTTCTGTAAAATCAAAAGTGACTGTGTATTCAGGTCGGGTAAAATGACTTCGTCGCAATTGCGTTTAAGTTTGTTATATATGGTCAACAGGTTTTCCCTAGTGGTTATGCAGTAAATGCCATAGGCCATTTCATGATGATTTTTGGTTTATCACAAACCCACATCGTGCTGAAGTGACGTTTATTGGCAAAATGGCAAATAGCATTGGCAACATTGTAATTGTAAGATTCTTGAGTCTCGCCTTAAATGGGGGGTAGGAAGTTGTTGGTAATTGCGCACATAATGTCAGAGACGTTTCCATTTGTTTTAAAAAATTAACGAAAGAATTTGTACATAGTAATTTGTACTCGATTGGTCCCTAAGAAAGCTCAACAGAAACGAGGGGTGTGAAACTCAATTTCTTTTGTACGATATTACCAAAGATTGCCCGGATCACCAGAGATTACCAACAAAAGGTCACCAGGGATTGCCGGGGATTATCAAAAATTACCAGTGGATTACCAGGTATTACCGAGGGATTACCATAAGATTACTGACAACGTTGTACGAGATTACCACCAGTTTCTTGCCCCTCGGACAGGAATAGTGTTAGGGAAAGTAAAGCATGATCTCTTGCGTTATAAAACAAGTCTAATCCTTTTCTTTCTGAAGATGGACAGCAAGTCAGAGTTCATAGGGGGGATGGATTACAACTTCAAGAAAATAATAAATCTATGACACACACCGGACTTTCTCGTCAGTGTCATGATTTCACTCATTGGTCTAACAGAAGGCTTATGTTGGGTCAGAAACTCATCAATCTACTCAAAAAAGAAATATCCGCTCTAAATTGAGTGAATACATTCCAGATCCGCCAATGGTCACAAAAAGCAGATTTCTTCCTTCTATCTTTCATTGTTTTCAAACCCAAAATATTAGTTGTGAAGTTTCTACCCATGAATTAAGGATGAGGGTTTGTTAGTAGAAAGTACCCGAAAAACGATGCAAAAAGTTAAAAGGAAGAAGAAAATTACAAAAGATGTTAAAAGATTCATGAGCTGAAATCACTTGCAGGCTTTTTAGAGAATACAGTGAACATTGGTCTAGGTCACTGAAGAAGAAAAACCGTTAAGCAATAATTAGTATAAGTAATGGGAAAAACCAAAACCAAACACTTAATATAGTTTTTTTGTCAGTGTACCTTGCTCAACCAGTCAATTCGTATTCACGACTCGAGTGATAGTATAGGGTGCTGTTGAGAAGAATCAATGACAACATTCTGTCAGTTAACAAGACCCCCGAACTGACAGATATATTCAGATCCTCTTGTCAAAAATAACTAAGATGTTAGATGTTGTAAGTTTTACGGTTGGATACAGAAAATTTGATTTAGCAGTGATAAAAATCATCATAACAATGTAGTTATATACCTAAGCAATAATATCTTCTTATAAATAGAAGTAAAATGTAAGAAGTTCGAAAGAAAATGCGCTGATTATGTTGATGTATACATATTTTCGTTTTCAGTTCTAGATAATTTTGTTGCATGAATCAATTGATCGTAAAAATAAATACCTCAACGTTGCTTATTATCAAAAAGAAACCCACACGTTGAAATTTCGAAATTGTCTAGAACATCGACTTTCTAATTGCTAGCAAAAAATGTCGCAAAAGTCGCTAGAATCTTTACGCGACTTTAACAAAAAGAATGACTGCCGCGAAAAACGATGTATTGTTTTATATTATCAGATTTCCATTTGTAAGAAACATTTTAGAAACTCGCGAGAATTAGCTAGCGACTTTTTGTGCATTTCAGATAGTTCGTGAGGAAAATTAAACGTCAAAACAAGCGCTTACTTTTTCCTCTTCGTACAGATCCTGCAGCAATCGCTTATTCTTATTCTCGACTTGTATCTCAAACTTCGGCACGTAATACGAACACACGGTAGTCTGCGCAACACCAATAAGGACAGTCATAACTACGGACACTTAATCGGACACTAAATCCGGACACTAACGTTCTTTTTCCCGGACACTAACACTCAAACTCAAGTCCATTAACTGTCAGTTTGATACGAACAGTAACTTTTAACCAACCATTTTTCAACTAATAGTCATATACCAATAAAATATCTAATCACTTTAAAGCCGTACACTAACGATTAAATTGCGGACACCAATATAACTCAAGAACTAAAAATAATTAGGTACCCAAATATTCAATTCTCACTACGTCTTATAGTCGCGTTTCCTACATGAATGTTTTGTTTCTCCGTTTCGTTTCTTCACCGACGAAACAACACTAATTATGCAAATTATGTTCTGCATGTGAATGTGTATTTGAATCGAGCGGAAAATTATGAATAATTAATCTGTTTTCATTCAACATGTTTTTTTTAAATAATAATAATCGGTCAGTGACAAGCTGAATACGGACGGACGTCCCCTGTTGTGTTGAATGGCCGGCACAAAAAACTGTATCTATTATAAATAAAGTTTCTTTGAGAATTATTGTTTATTTATTTTTGTGTTACTTTTTTGTGTTGGGATAGTAGAATAATTGATTAATTTATATTTTACTTGGTTGAAACACTTTTTGCATTTCACACTCTGTCCGGTCATTATCTAAAAAAAGTGCACATTATCGAAAAAAACCTGTCTTATTGTCCCGGTGGATTCACTTCGCCGGTGTTTTGTTTTTATTTTGACACGAGTGAATGGAATTCTGACCGGAAGAGATAATTCTTTGAATAAATTGAAAAAAAATGCACCGGGGTCAAACATGAAATGACCAGGAAAATTGATAATTTATTCAAAATTTGATTGGGGATAACAAAATTCTTAAAAACCTGAAACGTTCACCGGTGGGGTCAGATTTTTTGTTACACCTGTCGCCTATACCATGGTTCTCTAGCATTATCTAAAATCGTCATTTTAGCCATTTTGAGCAATTGATCTCCCCCGAAAAACGATGATACTTGACCGGGGGATATTGTCCACTAGCACCCTAGCTATGATTATTATAACTTCAAAAACTGATTTCAAATGGCTAAATTCTAACGAAACTCAAAAACATCAAAATATTAAACATTTATCAATTGTATAAACATTATTGTTCAAAAATATATTTCCTGGCCTCAGGTTATAATCAATCGACGACATTGTTGGTTATTATAGTGGGTTTCATTGAATATATTTAAACCTATCACAAAAGCATATATCGGTCATTTTCTAACCTCATTATGCCTCCATCATTCAAAAAAGACAAAATATTTCCTGGCCTCTGATTATAAGGACACTCAACGACATTTTTTGATTATTAGTTTTGGTAACATTGGACATTTTATCATAAGATCGCTCGTTTGCCAACCTCAATTTAAGAAATCAAAAATAGTAGCAATTATCCTGCACTTGCTGAATCCGTTCCTAGAGACGATATCATTTGAACAGGTGATAAGCAATGCAAGTTTCTGACTCGGGACAAGCAATGCTGAAGATAAAACGTTTCAAAACTTGAATCGCATCTATCGAATAGCCGGTACAAACAGCGATTGACGGCTATTCTAGTCGTTACTTTCGTCTGACTTGAGAAGATATCTCTTACCTGTTGAAATGCATATTTCTGATTTAACCCATTCTTTTACAATCATGTACTATGTTACTATCTTAAGGAACCTTGATTTGATTCATTATTTGTGGATGGAAGATTTACTTTCTGCCTTCAGCTGATAATTGGATAATATCTCTAGTCTTGGGAAACTGCAGAAGTTATGATAACGTTGATTTCTAAGGAAGGCCTTAAACCAGCCTTACGTAACGGTTCTTCAATCATGCAAGACGAAGGCCAAAGTAATTTGATTCGTCGACCCCGAAAATTTATAGTAGAAT
This sequence comes from Nanomia bijuga, assembly GCA_032273505.1. NCBI lineage: Eukaryota > Metazoa > Cnidaria > Hydrozoa > Siphonophorae > Agalmatidae > Nanomia > Nanomia bijuga. Next base: position 8,014 of record JAUKPT010000191.1, on the reverse strand, counting down.
CTCTAATTTCAAAAGCAAGAACCAATCCTTGTTTTATCCTTACAGTATAGAAATATTTAGTAGGATTAGTCACTAGACTATGTAGCATGGGCTTCGTTTAGCTTAAAAATCCCACGTAGGGTTCTGTTCAGTGTAAAAAGTTGTGTGTGTCATCCTGTGATCCCAGTCCAAGTAGTAGTGCTTAGTAAATTGCCTCTACTTGGGATGTGTGCTGGGTATACAAGCATAGATAAAAAGGGGGATGGTCCAGCTCATAAGCGACCAGAAAGACCTACATTCCCTGAACTTTTTAATGCAAAAGTCCTAAAATATACCTGACAGTGGCTGCTATCTGCTAGGGGAGGGAGTCAAATCCTTTGCGGCGATTGTATGTTAGGGGTCGGAAAAACTGTTTTGAGACGTTATTACCTTAGCAACTAATACTTTATTTACAGGTTTGGTCTAAAAACATACATGTATTTTGTTAAATTGGATTTACATTAAATGTCATATATAGCTTTTCAAAAAATATTCGGACAAGACCCATACCTCCCACTCTTTTGTTCTCCTGCCCCTATGAAACCAGACCTTGTTTCATTTATTTTGCTAAATTAGAATTGCATTAAATGTCATGCATGTCTGAGTTATTTGATTCAGTATTCGTTTGATATACGAGTTGTTTATCTAACAAATCAAAAATTAAAATATGTTTTTCAGATAACGAAACCTTATTTTTCCTTCCAATAGGTGAATAGCTTCGCCAAACAAGCACCGTAAACGTTCCTTTAATCGTGTCAAAAATCCATACAATTCTAACCACAGTGAAAAATCGATTTTCTTATTAATGAAAAACAAGACAAATGAAATTCTTTCAGCCACTTTTTAAAGGAGTGACAACCTATTTCAAAGATGCATTGCCAACTAGTTTTAAGAGCTTGAAATATAATTAGCGTTGCCAAATCAGGCACGTAGCTGGGTATGGACAGAGAATTCCTCGTGCCTCCAAAATAGAATTGTGGGGGTCAGCTGAATGTCAGCCTCGTGCCTGTACCTAACCTTTTACTTGTCGGAGGGTGTCCTTTTACTTGTCTAAGGGTGTGTCAAAAGTTACAAGTGTTCTACGCACAATAACATTTAAGTTGCATTTGCTCGTTGTTTTTTTGCATTTGCCCAACCCGTGATATAAAGTGTGTCACGCACATCAATTTCCAGAGTTGACCTGGTAGGTGAATGCTGACTGCTCAACTCGCAGAGGACTGCTTACATCTTGATGGTTTGAAACGTGAATATCGTAGCTCTTAGAGATAAGGATGGGACTTCTCTCTGTCGTCAAGTTTACGCTATAATTCCAAGGAAGGTTTCGTATCATGAAAAGACAGCTCGTTTGTGATATTGTGATTCAGATTAAGTTAGAAATGTTCGCAGAAGCTTTCTTTGTTGACAGACCATGCAGTCTGTTGACAATCACCCCCAAAGTCACCTACTTCCTTGATATTATCTGCCTTCCTCGAAAGCCCAAAATGGAACAATGTTGGGTATATCTTGCTACTAAAAAATTGATCTGGGGTCTATAAGATATATGCACATGCGCAAGATATTTAAAGTTTCTGAAGATAAACATTTAGGACTTATCAGGAAATGACATTTTGATGAAAACCGACTGGTATGACGTAATCGTGAGTATAATCTCAAAAAAGTACTATTCCCAACTGTACAACGCGATTAATAATTGAGCTTGGTGACAGTGAACTGACCTCAGATATTTGAATATTTATTTGATTGGGGCTGCAATGCGGTCACCTCGAATCACTGGATAATGTTTTATTAACATCGTTATCTGTCGTGATTATTCTTTATTTAACATCCGAATGGACGAAAATATGTAATCTGCTATACTACTATATTGTGTTCATGTTTCGTGTGCAATGTTGCGACATGTATTGAACCATATTAAAAATGTGGATCGTTGTGGACGGCCGAGGTCAAATCATGTTCAATGTTGAAAGGATTTGGTTAAAAATTATGCCATGAAGAACCTGTTGTTACAGTTTGAGGCTGTCTTAAGAATAAAGTAAAGTTGCAATCTGTTTCTTGTCCGAAATCATTTTACATGTCCATTTAGGATTTATGGGGGTCAAAGCAAACAAATAAAGTCTTCCGAACGTATCAACTATTAGTTTCAAATCTCTATAAAAACAACTGACCGACTGCTATTTTTATCTGATCTGACTGTCCGACTGTCCGACTATCCGACTGTCCGGCTGCTAAATAAAAACTTTTTTGATTGAAACTAAAACCAGCATCCATATTAAATTTGACAACATAATTCGGTGTGGCTAGCAGAGATTGACAGTATATCAAGACTGGGTAAATCAAAGTATTTTTGATTAGATGGAAAAGAGCAGACAATCAAAATATGACATCAAGAATCAGGCGGGCAGAATTGCAGCATATTATGTAAAAAGTCGGTGTTTTGAAACACAGAAATCTGTCAATACTTTTCTACGAACGAATCTGAATTTTGTTTTATCAGGTCTAAGTTACATTACAGTTAATAACAAAAAGGCGTTTCTTGGTCCTAAATTGTCCTTTCCAGTTTATACCATATGTATCTCATGCGAATAAAGCATGTACAAGAACTTCAAAACAAATTTCTCATTAAGCAAGTTTTCGAAACAAATTTTCGTTTTTACTGGTTACAAATACTTTCTTGAGAAAATCTCATATCGCAAATGATAAAACAAAAAGAAGAAATATTCATACTTCAAAATCTTTTGGTTTCCATTGCTGCAAAGAAAATGGTTATTGGGTCATCAAAATGTCGAAGGAAAAATCAAAGTGTTTCTTCTTGTCTCAAGAAATTGCATCGCGCGCAAGAAATTGTTTATAGGGTCATTTGCATTTGAACATACGTGAAAGATACCTAAATGAGGTATTAGCAAAGCCCCTAACCCCCATATCACCTGGGCACTGGGAATGAGGCCCCCTACTTGCACACGTACTACCGAAATAGAGATATATGTTTATAAATCGAAACTTAAACAACCCCTATGTTGAACCTAAATTATCATTTCTACATAAATATTTCTGATGAATATTTTACATCCAATTCATCATACGGTTAAACTCTCTGCACCCCGACGCAAGTGGTTTGAGATAATCAGATTTATATTTAACTCTTTTTTATGTTACGTCGAAATCTTTTAGTCAAAATGTTTACAAAGGTCATTGGCTAGTAGGTCAAATTAAGTTAAGGATCAGGGTTGGATGAAGAAATAATATTTCGAATGGACTAGCAGAAAGCCTTCCCAAACAAACCATCTATTAAAGTTTTTTTGTCCGTTGTAGTTTTTTTCTTTAATTTTTTTTCCGTTTACTTTTCTTTTCTCATCTTTCTTATAAGTAGTATGATTTTAATAACATTTTGAATGAATTAGTGTCTTCTGGGTTCATCAATTTATGTAAAAATAATAAATCTTATAAAAGACAGTTGCCTATTTGGCGGACAAGGTTTTGCGTTCGACAAAATCAGTTATCGGACAAAATCCACCTTCAAAAAATGATCCGATTTTTGCCAGATATGATTAAAAGAAAAAAGGGTATTTGATTTTCAATTCTTTGCCGTATTTCTATTTCTTTTTTTATATATATATAATTAATATAGACATAATAGACATATTTCTCATTGTAAAAAAAAGGGCGTACAACCATTCCAAGTGATGTTTCAGAAGAAAAAGATTGATTAAGGTAGGGTAATGTTCATTTAACTCCAAGTAGAAAACACAGGACACTTTTTAGGCATAGATATATAGCCCAACCTTGTCTTTGGTTTTCAGCTAAGATGAATGCTTCACTTACATTGGGTTTTATGTAAAAAGTATTGTGACATTTTCTGGTGTTGATGGATGCGTTTTAAAAATAATAACTTGTTTCGAAAATTTTCTTTTACATCATCCTATTACAACATCATTATGAAAAATGAAAACACTTGTAATAATTGGAGCAAATGAATAAATTGCATACCTTGTGTAGTAAATAAAATGGTACTTCTATTAAATCTTCACCACAAAAGTGACTCATTAAAACCTTTCAAAATCCAAGATGTTAACCGATCCCAAACAACTCCAAACAACTTACTCCAGTAAGAGTAGGCTTTTTTGACACTACGAAGCCAGTCTTTTACTGAAGTTAAATATTTCACCTAAACTGAGGTGCAGCAGAATCTGATTTTTTTCCCGACGAGTGCAAAATTTTCCGACGCCAAAATTGAATTAACTAAACCACTGCACAATCCACTTCTCAACTCCATTCCCTACCGACGAGCATTGCTATCATGTTATCAATATTATTATCTATGATTTTTTTAATCGTAAAATAATCGTCACATATTTGCTCTATTTATTAAACAGTTTTCTTCGTATCGAGTACTCGATAATAGCTTCATATTTCTATTTTTGGGATGTAGCTTTGGATTAGCCTAGCTACCTACTACATCCCTGTAATAATGTAATGGATGTATGTATTTATATATTTATATTATTACAGAAATATGAAAATCTTGAATCGTGAAATTGATAGATTCTGCATCTGTAATGCCTTGCTAATCCATCTTATTTCTGGATTAGTTCTTTATAACTGCTACTGCACCTTTTTTTCAATAATATTTTTTTTGCTTTTCATGCATATTTTTTCAAAACATCATATTCATACGTCTCAACAGTTATGTCGTATACCACGCAATTTAAAATTAAGTTAAGATTTTTTCATTAAAGATTTCAATAGATTGAGTCTCTCAATAAGACGCGCAAGAAAAGAAAAATCGAAGAAATTTAAAAAAAAAAAAAACTTTTCTTTATTGTGATGAGAAAAGAAGGGATTGGTGATGTAATTACAAAGGTCCGTTTGAAAGAATATTTTTTAACTTAAGTTTGAGATATGATTGTCTAATAAAGACCAGTACTTTTGTATCAGAGGCCCAATAAAAATTCATATCATTCAAGAATCATTTGCTTAGTGTTATTTGATAGACTTAAAAAGGTTCTCGACGAGAAAAAGAATCATTGATTGATTGATCAGGGGCGGACTGGACTCACCGGTACGCCCTTGCAAAATTGCGCGATTTTACACCCCTAATACAAATGATAACCGAGTATAAGAATAAAGAAAAATGGAAATGATGGAAATCGATCAATGTTATTTATTTATATTTTCAATATCTTATATATGGGATGAACGCTTTTCTTTTTTCATAATATCTCATAATTTTTTATAATTGTCGCTCGCAAAACTTTTTTGGCGCCCGTGATAATTGGCTCACCGACAACAGTTTTTGCCCAAACCACCTCTGTTTTGAATTTATTTGGATTGTTACAGTAACTCATAATTTAAGCTTCACTCTAACCATGCAATGAACATGCAGTCAAGCAGTAAATGAAAAAGTTCACAGAAATTTCTATAATAGAGAAAGTCCAAGTATTTAATAATTTCCAAAATGAAAATAGACAACATTTTTTCACCTGGTTTTCTACATGGACGACAGATCAAAAATATGAAATAGTGGAACAAAGATGAATCACAATTGAATCAAATGATAATAGTACGTACTGTCTTTGAGTGCGATCGGTTTGTCATCGTGCTTCTCGAATCATCTGATAGTAAGTATCTCATAAGCGGATAACTAAAAGAAAAGAGGAAGAATATTTAAAATAGAAAAATAAAGCGTTTTGAATGACTACTTGGTTATTCAGAAGAAAAAATACAAATTTCAAGTTTTTATTGCTGATCACTATAATTCAAAATACGAGAAGTAAATTTCAAAATATTTGAAAAATAGGACGAAACTTGGTTTATCAAAATGGAGTAGAGTTACATTTTGTTTATTACTAAAGGATTTCCCAGAATACTATTACAGAGGGCAGGGGCCGCAGAAGATGCGCATCTAACGGCCATTATGTATTCTTGTCTCGTGTATCACACCCCTAATTTGCTGTATAAAGTGAAAAAACATGTGTTTTTCGCAATCTGTATTAAAACATAAATAGCTCAGTGATGAAAACAACGGCCGGTGATCGGTAAAAAATGACGGAGAAATTATAAGAAAAACGGTGAAATGATTCAAGTTTTATAGAAATACCCAACAGAAAATATATATAGTATAGAAAGCACTAAGAAGCCATTTAACAACACTCAGCAAAAAAGCGATGAACAACTACTTCCCCTGCGTTTTACCTTCCTATCATTTAATTTCACAAAAATATTTATAGAAAATTCTCCCAATAGTGCATACGACAACCAATGGCAAATCAGGGGAACTAACATACAGCGTTCGCCGCAATTAAAATTACATGATATAGTATAGAAACAACACATAAGTCAAAATTACTCTTTTTAAATATAGAAAAAGAAAACGTTATGGTAATTTGCATTTTTCTTAACTATAAATTAGTAATTTTCGGTAGTTTATGTACACACTGTCATCATTCAGGTAACGAATGAATCAAAATTGAAAAACATGCTAAAATGTAAAAGATTTAAAAAAAAGAAAAAAAGAATTCGCCATGGCTCGAAGTTTTCATTTTCATTTTCATTTAAACAGGGATTGTCTATAAATTAATTTCATTCGTTAAAAATTACCTCATCACGATTCATATTGGTTCATCATAAGTTTCAGTATTAGCAAAACATATATATGATAAGATTAGTGGAGAAACCAATATAATTCTTGATGATGTAATTTACAACCAACCAAATGGCAAATTTGCCTTCTACAACGATATATTTTCCTATATATCTTTTAAGTATTCTAATATGCAACATAAAACTCTTTGTATATAGTTGTGCATATGTGAACATTTGATAATAACAAACAATGTAAAGTGGTCAAGAGACACAGAAAGTCCTCTCTTCGGAACCACAGCTCTTCGCGTCACATGATAACACTAATCTTCCTCTATCTTAATCGTGTGATTAGCACTATCGAGGATTCAAAAGATGAGTGAATAGTGATAAATGAAAGTAACATTAATCTCGTCCTTAGTAATTGTCGTCGAGTGTTCAGGTTAGTTAAAAGTGCAACCACACTTGGTAGCTGTTTTGAGTAATCATCGAATGATCATTCTAGAAAATTAGGCTGAATTAGAAATTTAACGATTGAACAGCATAGACACACGCTTTTTTTATAAGAATATACTTTATAAGAAAAATCAAGATGAAATTGGGAAAAAAATTAAGAATATGCTAAGAATAATTCATCTTGAATTTTCCTAATATATTTATCTTTCACTTGATGTGAAATTTTGGCTTTTTTCCGATTTGCCATAAAAACAATAAGTTTTCAATGCTCTATATTTTTCAATTTTTGATGTGTATGAAAAGAATAAATTAGGATGAATTCGACCAAAGAGAAGAATCATCTTGAAACCAAAAAACACTATTCTTACAAAAATAGCGTGTATTATTAGTGTGAAAAAAACTAGAGGTCAGAATGTCCGACAAAAAAAACTCAACCATTATTAGCTTGGCAGGATAGGTTATGTCTCAACGAGCATATAAATGTCCGATGAAAATTGACATGGAATTATATTCAGGCCTGCATATAAATGGAAATTTGTCGGCTTACTTAACAAACACAGATTACCAAATTGTTTTTTTCTATGTGCCACTAAAGTAAACAAAGATTTTGAATGCCGAAAAAAAGATAGATGGCAATTGCTTATTTCAACGTATAATCGATAATAAATGGCAAAATTAATGACACGTTTTATGTCAGATGTGGACAGACCTAACATTTATTCATATCAATAAACGGAAGAGAATAAGTTGACTTTTATTCAGGATCAGTTCCTCTTCATTATGATGACTATATCGTATCCGTCAAAAAGTGGAACAAAATAAAAACAAAAGATACTTAACGATGATTGTGTTATGACTTATGAAGGAAACGTTCCGAAACGAAATTGTTTTTATTCAGAGTCCTTTTTTATTTACCTAAATCGAACAGTCATAAATTGGTACGTTTCTTATGTTCTCACGTGGT
>JAUKPT010000190.1:0-24044 GCA_032273505.1 Nanomia bijuga | reverse complement strand
GAAGACGATGCTTAACTTACATAAATTAATTATTAACTTACAGTATGTTGAAAAATGACATACCACTACGCGTTGGTCTCACGAAGACGATGCTTAACTTACATAAATTAATTATTAACTTACAGTATGTTGAAAAATGACATACCACTACGCGTTGGTAAAAGTTCTAAATAACGACCCGGACGAAAAAAACCTATGATCTGGTTTGAAAAGAGGTTTTGAATAAAATCCGGACGACAAGTCCTTTGATCCGGACCAAAAAAAGGGGTCTTCCAGATGACTGGGGAAGGATGTCTTGCAATATGAGGTTACAGGACAGAAATAAATTATCTCTCTTGCACGATTTGGTTATATGTAAACATTGACCGAGTTTGTGGTCAAGACAGTGCGTGTTTATTATGTATGAAAGAACTTTATTTGTACTCCTCTCTCTGAAAGAACTCCTCTTCTCATTTCATTATGGTATATTTCAAAATAGGGGGTCATATATTTAAGATATCCCCTTCAAAATCGTGTTTTTTGAACTTCCCCTCCCTCTGTCGGGTTACATCTAAAACAATTGACCCATAAAAACAATTGACATCTAAAAACCAATGGACTCCATTTCTCCCCAACTTAGGGACGTCTTAAATGTATGGCCCCTAAGAGAAACAATTTTTATTCGATTCAGCTGATTTTGTCACAAAAGGAAAGCAGGAAAAGAGTAAACCAGGCTGGCATGGACAGAATCAGAATCAGAATCAGGATAGTATATTTCGTAGATATAAAAAATACAAAAAGAGAAAGAAAAAAATAGTTGACATATAAATTGATTAAATCTCAACAGAAATTATGATGATTTTAGCTTATGTACTTATTTTTAGTCTACAAGGAGTGACTTTAAAGTAACCCCCGAAAATAATTATATTACCAAAATCATAGATCATTTGATAAAATATAATTAAAATTAACAGAAAAAAAACGAAACATAAAGAGATACAAATTTCAGATTTGAGAGAAAGCGAGATAGAAATAACTATCTTTATTTTTAAGTATAATCTCAAAACCAAAGCTATTTAGGAAAAGTTATTCATCAATAGATATTCTAATTACTTACAGGGGAGAATAGTGAATTCCTCATCAACTTTTTTTTAAGAGATAGAGTAGGAAAATTATTAATTGGAATGAGTAATAAAAATTATGAGACAATTATTTCAAATGTAAGTCTCCCTTTCTCATTAAGATGAAAACAACTGCTGTTGTATCAAATGAATAGAGTATAAGGACCATGCTATTAACCTGTATTTTTGTTCATAAGAGGCTCAAAAATTCATCAAAGATTAATAGCTAATTAATTTTTTCACACAAATTTTCCTCAAATCAATTTTTCCTTCTCTTCCTTTAAATCATTCATTGTTATTTTTCCAAAAACAAAAACAGAAAAGAATTAACTTTAATAAATGAAAAAAAAGGTTTGAAAAGTCTGAAAATCTCTGAAAGTATCAGCAGGTATTGTGCTGATGCATGGGTTAGAAGCCTTTTGAAAAAAGCCTTTTGACGAATGTAATTCCCACATCCAAGAACAAACCTATTATTAGAAATATCAATATAAGGGCCAAGAGGCTCTACAAACTTTGGACACCAATGCTCACAGGCCCAAGAACAAACCCCTGCTTATGGAGTTAATAGTGACGAGAACTAATTTGATAAGAGATTAACGTAAGATTAAGATTTGAAGATCGTGATAATTGAATCTTAATAATAAACTTAGTAAGATAAATAAAAATATACTCCAAACTAGAAAAGAATCCCTTTTAAAAAGGAGATGAAAACGTTTAAGGGATAGTAAACACGTTGTCTTGTCTGTTGTTGGGGGGGGGGATACCCTGTCCCTGCAGCTCGGCAGCTCACAAACCAAATCGGAAAAGTGGATAAGTCTACATTCAGACAGCATCGCTATAAGACAATAATTGAATAACGAAGTAATACCTTTTCAATAGGGGATTCACGAAAATGTCTAAGAACTTCTTGAAACTGAAGCCAACTTAAACCCATCATTTAACTCCTCGTGTGATAACAAAGTATACCAATATCATTTAAAACTTTTTCCAACAAATAATATTAAGATATTTACTATAAACGAAATCACCATATTTCGAATGTATTTCTACTAATAATAGTAAAAATAATTACTAACAAACAAAAAAATAAAAACACATAACTTTGTTATGATTCTCCATGACAATTTTTTAATATGAATCGTAACATCAGTATTACCAACTATACTTTAAAATCAGTATGCACGTATGTACGGTGTTCATTATATTATTATTCTATTATACAACGTTTAATCCAATTGTGATCGCTGTAAAACCAAAACTTATCCTGGCTTGCAATACTAAAACAATATACATAACAAGGATTTCCTGATATCATACTCAGCAATCTGAGCTTTTTGTGCATTGTGTAATAACAACGACAATAAAAAACGAATGGATAGAAATATAATATTGACAACTTTATTTTATCTGAAAAGAAGTATACTTAAGATAAAAAAATTCTTAAACAAGATGATGAATCAAAGGTTGTAAATATAATAAAATAGATCTTACCTCCTCAAACTCAGAACACTTTCGAGCTTTATATATGCACATACACTTTGTCATTCCCATTTAGGAATAAAACCAAAGTCCATTATAATTATACTCTTCGTAAGATGATATTTCTTTTAGTAGTGTTTATAGCTTACTAATCATTATATCAACTAACAGATAAAAAATCGACTAAAAAAATTATTTTATTAGTTTTAACAGATTTTTCTTCTTTCAGACTAGCAAATATTTCTTTGTAAATGAAAGCAATATCATGCTTTTTATGATGTGTAAACATTAGGATCAAGAAAAATAGCATTAGAACATGAACCCTAAAAAAATATAAATTAACTATATCTTACACAGTACTTAATATCTTTACGATACAGGTTTTTTTTATTTCAGAACAGCTTACCATTTACTAATAGTAAATCAAAAAAGCAATGTTGCTCTCTTGTATTAAATCTATAATATCACAGTAAAATCATGTAAACATTTTTTGTTCAACTAACTCTGCGAATAAAATTACTCAAATTTCGTCCATTTTATTTTCCAACAATATGAATGAAAAAAGATCTATTAAATCCATTGCATGAGACTGGCAGTGCATTTAAATTCACTCATTAATTCAAAAAATATGTATAATAAAGCATAGAAGAAAAAAAGAAAGTAAATGACAAATTTAGTAATGCATATAATCTTTATGAACTGACATTTTAGAACAGATAGTAAAAAAAGGTAACCAAAAGAAACATGCATACATACAGGGGCAGACTGACCAGCTTCTGTTCCATGTACGTTCTCTAAGATAGAAACATCTCACAGTTTGAATGAATTGTTCCGCCAACCATGGTGGATACTGTAAGTGCTTTTTAAGGCATTAAAGATCGAACTATTTTTAAAACATTTTAAGTCTCATTTTCAAAAAAAAATTATAAGTTTTCACCCCAATGATATCGTAAAAAATCCATATTGGATTTTGGTACAACAACATTGCGATTAGTATATGCCCAGGCTAATTCTTTCCCAGAAATATTTGACACTATAGTCCCTGCGGGAAACACATGTAGTATGACACTAAATCACAGCTGTGCAGGAAAAGTTGGAATCACGAAAATGTATAAACAAGTCGCGACTATTGAAAATAAACTCATGGGATTCTTGGAAGAAAGATTATGATGCCTCTAAAAATCATGGAGATCAAATTTTGGAATACTTTTCAGGTTTAAGTAACCACCAAAAAAAAACAGGACAAATCTTAAGCCCTTCAACAGTGAGGAATGCAAGGCAGTTTTGTGACTATTTGATTCACAGGAAATTGGATCATTGAAGCTAAAAAAATAAGATATTTCAAATGTCTTAATCTTCGCAATTTAATTTACAATAACTCAAAATGATCAAAGTTATGTGAAATTCTGAAAATGTTCTTCTCAACGAACCCCACCCTAAAAACCAACAAAAGTTTATGGTACAGCCTGGATATATTAAACTGATAAAAAGCTCTTAACAAGAGCTATAACAAAGTGCCATTTAATGATATGAATCAATTTATTGCTTGATAAGTATAGAATGCAATGAATGATTATCAATTTCAAAATAAGACAGTGGAATTCTACTTGAAAAACAAAAACTTTGTCTGAACGAGGAGGGCTGATTGCTTATCAAGTTTCTCTGTTAGAACAAGCTGAACGATATTGGACCCACCAGGTACATCAACTTGTACAATATTGAGGTAAAGAAGAACTTAATAAATATAATCATTTGTGCCAATTTTAAAACAGAAAATTGGGATAAAAACAAACAACATCCCATATGGTTAAATAGCAATTTGCATGTGTAATATAAGACAAATTCAGTTAGGAAAAGTCAAGATGTTCACCCAGAATTTGGGACTAATTAATATACCCCAATTTTGAACAAATATTATTTTTCAGCTCTATGACTAGAAGTACCATTACGAAATCATCATAGGCTATTATGATAAGCAAAATTAGGAAAATGTTATAATTTAAACTGAAGAAAATGGCCAAATTAAGCTCATTTTTAGCGCCCAATTTTTTTTCAACACCATAACCACCAAAACCAGTTTCAATATTTTTATCTATCATGAGTTTTAACAAACGTTCTTTGAGTGCTAAGAAGTAGCATCTCATAGAAAGTAATTTGTGCTTAGATGAAAAAAAATGACAATTTCAGCTAAATTAAAGTAGAGAACGATGGAAAGAAGGACTATTAGAGTTGTTGACTCCTGCAGCTACTTCCAGCATTCTTTGCTTATTTCCCTTGTCAAATGGCGCTATGACTTAGACACAAAGAACTAAACGTAAACAAAAGTACAAAGATGCGATTCATAATCAAAGTACAGTCCATAAAGTATGTTATTATGCAATCATTCTATGCGTAATATTCTATCCAACCTTCAGATCTTTTTATATAAACATCCTTGTAAATGAGTTAATGTTATTCAACTTTATAAAAATAAAAATTTTATATTATACTCGGAATTCCCCAAGCTACGAATTTGTTTTAATATCAGCACACAATACAGAATATACTGATATATACTGGTTGTACAAGATAAAAATCACTTAATTAGTTAGCTATTCAGTGAGAATCTTTGAAAACAATAGATTGAATTATTTCAACATTGTTATCTCTAAAATCTACATCCATTTAAAATGGTAATGAGTTGACAAAGACAGTAATTGTGGGATAATAAACATTTCATACCACAAGAATTGCTAAGGGAAGACATATATGATGAACTGCATAAAAAACTAAAAACTAGAAAATATATCTTCCAAAGAGAAAAAGGGGTGCTTATAAAAAATAGCAAAAAAAAACTTTTGTATTATGTTGTATAAAAAAGTAAAAATGTTTTCTGCTAGAGATGTGAAGGAATTTGAATCCATGCCAGGAATGATATTTAAGAGATTAATTAAAATGTTTCAAGCAAATTTTTTATAATATTTCAAAAGACTATATTAGGTAGCATTTTGACTGGAGAAATTAAAAAGAACTGACTGATCTATACGCCTACATAAATATCCAATATTGAGTTGCATCCAGTCTTATGTCAAGTGAAGTCGTTCCTCGATGCTTCTTTTTATTACGAACCATTGTAGTTCTAATAAGACACTGTACTGAACTCGACAAGAGCTATTTGGCAAATATAATGCCTTTGCTTATGCAATACGTTCAATATCAAATTATAGACATTAAAGAATATATCACTAACATTTAGGAAATAGATTTTGCTTCTTTGTTAAGTCGTTCTGTTACATAAGTATTCTTTCCATTATAATTGATGTATTTGAGAAAGTGTTGACAGCAAAAAAAAAGTTGGAAAAGGATATCTAGAGAAGTTTTGAATTTGGTTTTGATATGATAGCCAGCATCTTATGAGCCAAACCAGAAAACATGGATATACAAAAAAAATAAGATGTACAGTGAGAAATTACACTAAAAAACACCTGAAAAGTCGAATAAATGAACATAAGTTACAATATCTTATTTGTATGAAGAATACTTGAAGACTTTTTCCTTTTCTTTTCCGTCACCACAGTTCTTTTTTTCCCTTTTTTTCTTGTCTCATTAGTTTAGTTCAAAGAAGCTTTACTGATTTTTTTGTGTGAGCCAGTGGATATTGATTAAATTATAAATCGTTCCACTGGTTTGAGTCCTGTTTATATGTATTTTTCCTTCATTATAATACTTGTATTATGTACGTCTTCTTGAAAGTGTAAATAAAAAGTACTTAAGACAAGACCTAAGGTGCTCAATAAAATATAGTTAGGTATTTTTTTCAAACATAAGTCACTTTTAAGTATGTGATGGATGTATTTGAGACTACAAATATTTAAAAATGTTGATGCATGTTGAACTTGATGTGCAACATAATAGTGGATTTGTAGAACAACACAAAATGTATGTTGAGTAAGTCATTCATAAGTCTGTTAGCATTATCCCAGCATGTCATAGACAAACAAAACAGTCATAGTTATTATTGTTAAAGAATTTAAGGAGCAAGTGCAGAATCATCAAATCTAGATGGTTGAGGGCTATTAATTTCAATACAAACCAATTGGAAAATACTTCATCAAATAGGGGGGATTTTGATTGGAATTAATTTGATGCAGCCAACACAATTTAGCATCTTACTTGTCATTGGAAATTTAATTTGATGGCTCAAAATCTTTTCTAGAATCAAATTAAATGGTTCAAAAATCTTCCTACTAGCATGCTGTTTCAAAGATTTTCTTTTTCCTCCATCCATTTTAAAGATATTTTACACATATTTTGAATACTTAATTTAGCAGAAATTTAATCAATTTGACCACCATGTCAAACGAATTACCTACTGGCCAAAGATTTCTTTCCATAAAAAAAATCATGATAACCAAAAACAACCAAAACAAACAAACAATTCCAAGAGAGTAAAACAATAGCTTGTAGTGGTTTAAATAAAACAAATCAACAAATTAGGGAAAATAGCGTACAAAAAATAAAAACTTAAATTTAAAGATCTGATTTTAACATCAATTTCATACCTTTCTCATTAAAGAGAAACAACTTGATACGTCAAGAGACGTCCCCTCACAGCAGCTTAATCTATACATTCCTACGTACAAATTCGAAAAACCAGATAGTCGTTTTCTCTCACACACACACACGTTTAATGATACAGCTGTATCATATAAACCAAAACCATTATAACATTGTCACCATACTCATCAACATTCTGCATGGCATACATTGTCACACATATCTCACCAACAGTTGATAAAAAATAATTTAAAAAACATGTCCAACTTTTCAATCGTAACGACGAAACCAAGTATGAGATTTATTACTAAAAAAGATACAGTAACAACAAAAATATGGATGAATAAAAATAAAAGATCAGTCCTTAAAATAAAAAAGTACATTTTTCTGATATTCTAATAATAGCACAAGGTAGTATCAGATTTACGAATTCAATAATATTCATCGTGATAAAATATAAATTCCCACTTTAGAAAGCATGACGATTTTATAAATAGATAACAATGAGCAGACAACTATCGAGTGAAATGTTGTGTTTTGAGATATGTTGTTAAACCATCATCTCTCGAGATGAGCAGCGGTTAAGTACTCCATATACGATAAGAGTGGTTCTGTGAAGGAAAACAAAGAGAGGATTGACATGTAACAAGCACATAAGGAAATGATGTGTAATCATGCAAGAGGGAATGCATCAATGAAGAGGCATATTAAAAAGGATAATGAAAACAACTGCACACATTTTTGGTCATTAAGAAATTACAGCATCATGAAGCTAACTGGTTGCATTCGAAATATCACATCAAAAACAATGATAACGATTATAAATGAATCTTGATGATGTAATTTCCAACTAACCAAGAAGTTGGATACCATTTTGTGGTATAATTAATATAGTGTTACCTCAATGGTAAGGTAATTTGTTAGTGTGACTGGTTTTCATTTAAAAGAAGAAACAAAAAGAAGGTCAGATGAGACATAACTTGGTGACAACCCTAAGGATTGGGAATAATGATTATGTAGTATATAAGTGTATAATTATATTCAAAAAAGTCAAAACCATGTTGCACATCTGTGACAGTAACAAGGATTTAAATGATAGTTTTCATCTGACGATTTATTTAAACCTGCTATATAAAAATAAAGATGTAAACAAACAACAAACAAACAATTCTGCAGGTAAACAACTCTGTCTTGGAGATGAAAGGTTCTTATTTAAACACTTTGAAACATATTGAAAATGAAAATATTGCTATGATGAAAAAAAATAAACTTTATCAAAAGAACTTTTCTATAAAGAAATGAATTATCATGATTATATTTTCCATTTTCAACGACCAAATTTATTCCTTTTAACAATATTTCTATTTTATGATGTTGAACAATTCCTGTTTGTGTCAAAATTACAGTCTTTGTCCTTTTATGAATACACAGTCAACTCTCATAAAATGTTGATTTAAAATAATGCGTTAGTCAGATTTGTATGGATAAAATTTCGTTTGTTCCACGATTTTTAAAGGGATTAGTCACTCTTTTTTGAGGAATTTCAGGGATGTGATATTTGAGGAAAAAATGGATCAAAGTAAAAATTACATTTTCAGAGACTGGTCAAAATGGGATGGCATATAGCAAATTATTTTGTCAACCTTAGACTGAAAAGAAGTTAAAGATATATAGCCAATAAGAACTATTCATGCCGTCGACAAGAAAACTAAGATAAGTGCCGAAATATTATATTGAGGGTGACTAGTAGTGGTCTCATTTCCTCCTTAGGTATGTGGTAGGCTTGATGCAGGTTTGTCCTAACAAACCATCAGAAAGATGAAGGCTTGTCACCAAATTTTTGGTTAAATTTACCAAATTATTGGTTTGAAATTACATCATCAAAAATCTAATTGGTTATTTAAGAAATGTTACAATTCGTGCCTTTTTTGTCAAAATGATTTTAAGTGAAGCAATCAGGTTCGTGATGTAATTTTGAACAATCAACAGAAAAATTTACCAATAATTTTGCGACAATTACTATAAAATTCAAAAGCAAACAAATTATGATTAATTGATAAGTAGGGCAATGATTTTTCTTAAAATCAATGAATCAAAATAAAATTTGTTTAATAATGATATTTTTTGGTAATCCTTTTCCAGGTTCTATGAAAGAATCTTTTTAGTAATTTTCATTCGTTTTCTGATTGCAATTATTTTTTGCAATTCAGTTGTGTCTAGTGTTTTGTCACTATCACATCAACTTCCCATGGAAAGTCAGAAAAGAAATTCAATATCACACATTATCGCATGGCACACTTAATAAAAGCAATCTGATTGGCTGAGAACATGTGTTTATTTCATGTATTTTTTGTTATTGCATTAAAAAAAGTCTTTTATTACACTCAATTACGGCATTGCAATTGGATTTCTTTGAGTCATCATTACAGCAAGAGGCATTTTTTTTTAGAAAAAAAACACATTGATTATACAAATGATTACAACATGAATATTCAATTTTGTTCATCTTTCTTTTGTTCTAAAATAATGAACATATACTGGCAATATCTACTCGTGCAATATGGGATTTATTTTTTCTAGTCTTATTTTATCCTGGCTAGTCTAAAAACCATATTGCACTCACACCCATGCGATAACAAGTACTTAATATCATAGCGCTCAATATTTTTTAGAGCAGGTAAAACCACCCGCCTTAATAGAATAGTAAAATTATTTTAAACCAAGAACTGATCTCTGATCTATGATGCAGAGCTTATTGATAGAATTTTATGCATCTTTTTACACCAGCTTAAACATTTTTTACAAATTCTTATAGCAGATTGAATAAATAATTTTTCTTAAGACACTGCGAGTTGAAAAGTGATTGCATTTTGATATGACAATTGTTCTTTTAAACCTTACAGAGATTTTTCACATGTATGTCACCATACTAGAACATAAACAAAGTGATTATTGACTTGTGGTTTGAAAAAATGATGTTCCTTTAAAAGAAAACTACTGGAATTTGTCCAAAAATAGGTAGATGGGAAATCATAAAAACAGTACACAAGGGAATAAGTTATGTAAGACAGGTATGACTTTCAACGTTGCTAAATGTTTCATTCAGACGCGAGCAAAAAAAATAGACATTTAGGCTTTTATGCCACACCTTTTTCTTCTTGAATAAAATTCTTATCATTCTTATTCATTCTTGAGTGAGGCAAGATGATATACGACACATAATAAATATCAATATATGTTCAAAGATCATCAAACAGAAACCTGATATCTGTACAATCTTCACACTAAAAATATGTTCTTATATAAAAAGATATACATTTTGAACGTTAGTAGTAAAAAATATCTCCAAAAAATCAAGGATGGTAATAATTATTAAGAAGTATTAAAAAGAATTACTCACTCAAATTCATATTCAATTCTTGCAAAGACCTTCATCATGTATATATATATAGAAGAGTAAAACGTGTGATATTCTCCTATGTTCAATCAAAAACAACTGAGATTCTATGTTTTTCTACTCCACCAACACAACACTGAAGGATAATAAACGTAACCAATTAATATTTAGCAAAAACTGCTTGAAAAGTCAATGTCATTTGAGTGTGTGTTTACAAAGAAAATATTGAAATACACACACAAAATATTTCATATTCATTTCAAATTTCTCCAATTCTCTTTCGATGATAGATAGTATTAAATATTTTACATCTGAAAAAATTAAAAATGATTTTTTCCTGACATTTCTTATATTATCTTAAATAATTCTAATCATCAACCACTTGTAAAACGATATAAAAATAACAGTTTAATGCATTAAATATTTATGAGCTGTTGTAATTTTTACTATAGAAAATGTTTTTTAGAAATCAATATCTAACCAGGAACTTTCGTAAATTTAAAAATTCTTGTTTTTGTTTTTTCAAAGAAAAATTCAGTCGTGACATAACTTCCTATTCCCCCGAATCATTAAAATTGACCATGTTTAGTTTTTATTTGGTTCTTCTTCACTTTTAAAAGTGGTTAAACCCAACTTCACTGTTGAAACGAATACATCAAAATAAGAAATAGTGTTTTGTTATCTTCATTTTTATTTCTGAAGTTGACTTCTTCGATTGAGATATTCTTTCTCTGATGTAACTGAGCGCTAATTTTATGAGGTAGAAATTGTTATTCTTTTCCTTCAGCAATTTATTGAGTTCAGATGTTCTTCATTGTTTTTAAAGACCATTTTTGCCAATTATGCATTTGATTCCATATGAGAGAAAACAGATGGCAACTGTGTGAGGCTTTTTTATTGTGAATTAATAATGGAAGTTGGTAAGATAAAGGGAGGAGATTTTCATAAAAACTAAAACATAACATCAGACTCGACTTAATGAAGTTGGGATATTTGACGAAATTTAAAATAGGTAAGAAAGATGGTATTGAAAATGGTGCATTTCTCAGCTCAATTTTAATTGTTTGAAACAAAAAAAGTTGTGTTATCAAAATTGTTTCACATCAAAATGATATAAATTATTAATTTTCTACCAATTAAACAATTGAATTAGAAATACTTTATAGAGATACTCACTTTTGGGATAAAATTTATAAGTATTGTTGCAGTAACAGTACAATAAGGTTAGGTTAATAAGCTATGCCCCTAATATACAATTGCATATAATTATTAAGATACGACACAACATTAGACGACAATAACTGTATTCAATAAACTAACTTCTAAACTTTCCAATTCAATTTTAGGAAAAATTAATTGAAGACAGCAAGACCAAGACCTGAGCAACCTTTCTTTTTTCGATCCGAACCACTTCAACGTTAAATCAAACTGCAGTGACCTTCTAAGAAAATGTTATGTACCCAAAGAATATGAAGTCCAAAGTAAACAAATAATCAAAATCTGAACATGATACTCCTTATGATCTGTACCAAATCAGACAAAAATATCTATTAGTTACGCCAAAGTTGTACCTCTTCAAAACAAAGGAATCATATATCAAATAATAAATGATCTTTTAAGTCAACACTGTACTCTTTCAAGATGAAAAATACTAAATAACAAAACATATTTAAAAAAACAGTAAATCTTGTCTTAGCCAAAGAAGAGGGAAAGGCAACAGAAGCAATACTTCACTTTCCAGTCTACTATTTATGCCCCACTTTTAAAGTTCAGACCAACAATAATGTTATTTAAAGGTCTCATGAATGGGATGACTTAGAGCTAAAAAAACTAAAAAGAAGTCTAAATAAATATTTTATGCCCCTGTCTGGTCCTTCTTGCTACGATACCCTACTTTTAAAAAAATGCTAACTCCACTGACATATCAAGTTCTCAAAATGATATATGCTATTGTTGTATCATTGCATAAAGTATAGAAATGAGAGTGGGATTTAAGAGGCTTTTTCGTAAAAGTATTTTTGTTGTTTTTGCTGTGTTGTTTTGTTTTCTAATAAAAGAAAATACCTCTACTCTTTATGACAAATGTCTAAAATAAAATACACTAAACAATATTGATGCAAGTATACAAAAAGGTTAACTCAATGATTTAAAAGAGAGCTTAAGATATTATTAATCATCTTTGTTGCATTGAAAAAAATGATTATGCAAAAATCAATATAGAATATTCCTTTATTTTCATTTCCAGTATCTTTATCAGTCTCAAAATCAGTGAGTGCATACAAAAGTTACGTCACAATATATTTACACTGGACATTTTGCCTCCAAAACCACGCAGAGGTCTAGTAACTATTACAATACATGAAATTGATTGGATCGCTTAATTGCTAGTGCTCATATTATTTCATGCGTGTTAGAGTATGTTAACAAGTACATTTACATGAATTTGGACAATACCTGATCTATAATTATCCTTTTTAATAGAAACATGTATTCTGAAATTGTCGATGCAACATTAATTCAAACAAATGCATTCATTTTTATAGTTGATTTGCAAACCAGTCTTAAACGCCGTTTGGGAGGCAAACCATAAAAAGGCGTAGACTGGAAATAAGTCAATAGGTTCTCTTCTGATAGAACCGACTTCTCTTATTTCTCATAGTAACAGTTGAGTGCTAAAATTGTATCTGTTCAGAATTTCGAGATTACGAAATAGAAAGTATCAAAATGATCTGTTTGACAAACAAAGTGATCATTTTCATGAGTTCAAGACAATATTTACACTAAATGTCCTGGTATACTATTAATAAAAAATAAAAAAATAGATTGATGCTTTTATGCAAACTAATACTTTGTTGCTATAAGAGGTGTTTGTGCTAGTTGTCCACCTATTCTCACGCACTCATAAGAAAAGAATAAGATGTACATCATAACTTAGGTGTGAAGTTGTTGTGCCAAAGAATTATTTTCAATACTATTATATGTCAATCTTGTCTTATTTTCTGAAGCTTTCCTACCAAAAATTCATTCCCCCACTCATCCAGACCCTACCTCAGTAATGACTAGGATACAGATAAAAAATAACAAGAAATGACAAGAAAGAGTCTGGGGTCAAGAGTCAAGGTTTAATGGAGGAAAACCTAACCTTATGGTCATGGCTGGAACTAAAATAACAGACATAAGGACATTTAGTGACGTGGTGGTACAAAATCAAAATGGTACTAAAATTGCCTTTTTCGAATTTTGACAAAATTTGACAAAATTCGAAAAAAATTTGGAAAAGTTTGGCAACAAAATTCAACAAAAATTTTACACAATGTGACTGTTGAATGTTTTGCACCTGGGACAGAGACCTCAAGTGTACCTTCCTAAATATGAAAATTATAATTTTGTTTGATATAAATATTAATTGCAATCAAACAAGGTGAGTGTGCCCACTTTCATGGTATTAAAATAACAATTTTGTTTGGGTGATGGTACGCTGTTTTTACTGGAAAGTGGTTTAGTAAACTCATGTCTGACCTTTTAGTACCGACCCCCCTCCCCTGATAAGGGACAACACTTTCACAAGATCATTCTTTTATGGAAAAAAACTTTTTAAAAAAAATACTTACCGAACTTTCTGACATAGTAAGAGTGACCATCGGAATTAATAAAAGACCATCATGCCAGTGACAATTTCAGACATTCTACACAACCAATAAGGGAACACTTTCCACAACAGAATCAAAATCCTTGCATTCCATTATATCTTTGATATGTTATTTTTATACTTCAACGCTTTATTATACTAGTGTAAACATCCTGAAAAAAGAACGATAATATTCAATAATGTATAAATTTATAAAGAAATATCAATAAAAAACATTATAAAAAAAGGCAAATCAACATAAATTTGATTATTTTTTTATTTGATCTGTAACACCTTTTCATGAAAATTCTTAGATATATGCAAGCCTAACCTTCTGGAATTTTAAACCATTATGAAACATAAATATATTTCTTTCTATCGTGACGATAATTCTTATGGCACAACTAGACATGAAGAATTGACGGGCAGGCATTGCAGATCTACAAATGCATTCTTTGAAAGATACATAAATACATAGAAAAGTTGAAAATGAAATTGGAAAATGCATGAATGTTCCGACTACCAAAAACAAAACATGTAAACAAACCAATTACCAGTTTCCTTAAATTTTCATATATTATTGACATAAGAAAAGTAATGCATATTCTTAATTAAAATTCACTCAAAGGTAAACAGATACAAATATGATAATATTTCCAAACAACTTTCTGATGCTTATTCATTTCTGATACTTAGAGGTAAGAACTGACTCACCAAATAGTTCTAATCTAATATCAATTTATATAGGCTACATAATTACACTTAATTAAGGTTATGTAATTTTTAATTTGTTCAATAATAAATATCAGAAGGAAAAGTAAGAGTCCGTACATTTTTATTAAATTCAAATGTGATATTTTGGTAAAAACAGCTTAATACCCCCTCCACCACCTTGTTATTTTGAATCTTGCTTCCCTGTTTTTGAGTGCAAATCATTAGAAAATTATCCCTAAATCCCTATTATGCTTCTCTCATCTAAAATATTTGAACCATTGTTGGTTAAAAATAAAAACGTGAACAATTTGAAATAATGTAAGATTGAGAAAGGAGTCCTTTCGACACCACAGTTACATAAATTCAACAAAGTATGACATAGTTTGAATTCTTCATCGTGTTTACATAACATTTCAACTTACATTGTGTTAGAAGTCAAACAGCTCTCATGAACCAATAGTAACAACAACAGACAAGCTGATTATCACACTCCACTAAACCATGTTGTTTTAGTATAAATAAAACAAAACTTCAAAAATAACGCAAATAAAGTATAATATGTAAGCCAGCTTTATATAGCAACAGTGAATATTCTGGCCAGAAGCTACCCCCGGGGGTATATCATAATCATAGCTAAATATGCTGTTTGGTGGTTTGAAAATTGCACTTCCAAAGAGTAAGTGTTTAATGATCACCGAAGAAAATTATTATTAATCCTATCGACAAATTTCATCATTAGCAATATTATTATCCAAAATCATATTTTGAAAACAATTTCTTTATAAATACAATTAGTAAAAGTTAAGTAGATAACATTAATTAAGAAATACAAAACAGAACTTTAACCTTGTTATTTAAACATGTTAATTATTCCCTAACGAATGTCATCAAAAAGTTACAGAAATGCAAAATATTTGTTTGTTTAGAAACAGGCAGGAAGTGGCAAAACAAAACATCTTTCCAAAGAAGAAATGTGGAGAATGTTGGCCTAAATTGATGTTAATGCAAATTACAAACAATTTAGAATAATTAATTGCTGGTAGAAGGAAACTTGGCATCATAATAAGGTAAAATCAGGTAAAATGCAAATTGTCTCAAAATTTGTAATATCATTGCTTGAAAATTAGGTTATCAAGAATCTTATTGGTTCACTTACATATGGCAAACCTTGTTTCTTGCTCACAGCAAAATTACTAATATTTTAAGTGAACCAATCAGTTTCATGATGATTTTATTCTCAGCCATTAGACGCAACAAATTTACTGATAATTTGAATTTGTAGACAATTCCAAAGTTTTCACCTTTTGGTTGAATTCGTTCTTTTTTTTCTTTATTAGCGATTTCATAAAACATTGACAAATAAAAATACCATTAGGAAAACACTTTGTTTGATATACCCAAATAGCTGACGACAATTATAAAAATAAAATAAATAAGATAAGACAGATGAATCCTTCTTCCATAAGGATAATGGTTATTGGAGTTGATATCAATCGTAACAATGATTGTAATAATAGGATAATAGTATCAATGATAACAATAATAATAGATGCAACTTAGATCATCCCATCAATTGCAAAGCCACTCATATAAGACATCACAATCCATCCAAGCCTATACATTCACAAATCCAACATTAGCATTTTACATGTGTTATATGAATCTTTTCACTAATGATATGACGCAAAAATACTAAGTTGATTTTCTTTTTACAAGTATCTTTTTATTTTAATGTTTCCTATCCTTTACCTGAAACCATTCAAAGTAATGATGGTTTCATAATAGAAGCTTCAGCTCAATCATAATCCTCTTATAAGATGATTTAAGTAGAAATTTATTATTCTTTTGGTGTAAACGATTCAATCATTATTTAGTATGCGCTTCAAACTTCTATAAGCTGATCAGAAATTTCAAAAATTGTTCATCTTTTTATTACATTAAGCAAAATCGCAGATAGGGGGTCAGTGGTAGTCATTTATTTCATAGTTAAGTGTTGAATAATAGATGTTTCAAATAATGATATTTGTTAAATGGGGATCTTCTTCTGACAAAGAACTTGGATATATTATAATCATCAAATACACACTTACAGAATAAATTTCAGGAAAAACAAGTCTTAATGGATTGGTCTCATCAAATCTCAGATTAAGGAATATTATGCACAAACAAGCAAATATATACATTGATAATCAATCAGTGATATGTAAGTAAGCATAATTTTGACCAATGAAATTTTTCTTTGATGCTATGACAACCAGGACTTGTTAGAGATCATGCCATTATAATTATGTGCCAATTCAGAAAAATCTGATGATTCAAATTGGAGAAATACCCAAAAACCAAATTGGCCACATATTGCCTAATTGCAGCCCAAGTTTTTTCCTTTCTTGAGACTAGCATGATGAAAAAAATGGATACAAATAAAGTGAATATGGGACCTTTTGGCATACAAAACATATTAACTTGTTAAATTATGAAGTTATATCTTCCTAAAACTTCTAAAGCGTGACTTAGTGTTTAAAATAGTCAAATACTTTCCTATGCAATAATAATGAAATCAACTTTGCTAAGCATCTTACAAAGCGGGCTGAGGAGTATGATCCTTCAATGGGTATTGTCAGCCCCCAGGAATATGGCACATTTTTACCCCCAGTGGGACTGTGAATTCGATTGATGTCAGACAAAATTACTGGAAACATGATAAAATGCGTCAAAATCTGTAAGTAACAAAATCCATAAAATATGAAAATTGAAACAAAACCCCTTCCTACAGCATATTTCTAAACCAACCCCTTGCCATTTCGTAGGACCACCCCCTGAGGTGGGCAGTTTTTACTAGAAAAGGGGACATTTTTAGAAAATGGAAAATAGAATTATTAAGGGGGGAAGGGGTAGAAACTATGAAGTGGATTTTGAAAATTCTTGGTTTGCAATGTAATTTTGCTATGCAGCAGAAAAATAATTTCTGTAGTGCAGCCCAATAAGTAGGATATTCAAAATATAGAGAACTGAATAAAACCTAATACACCTTCAAAATTGCAATAAGTTATAACTTCTTGTTTAAACAACTTAGCTAAAAGTTTAAGAGTTTAAGACTGATAAAATATTTAATCAATAGACTGTACAAGACTACATCTTACAGCTGATTTCCATGAACAAGATCGCCATCAAAACGTTTTCTGTCAGTCCACAGTGTGATTGGACAAGCAATTAAACCAATTAAACAGTCAGGAACATAGGATTTTCAAAAGGATTTCAATTTTTCGAACCTCTAGCAGGATTTTTTTTTTCAAACATAAAGTAAGTCTTTAGACTCATCTTGTATGCATAGGCATATCAAAGTTGTAAGCTGTATAGTAAACATATGAATTCAATTTCATAATTCTTACTATTTCTTTGTTGATATGTTGAAAACTGATTTAATTAAGTCGATGGGAGAATAGTTCAGAAAATTTTATCAAGTCCATCTGTTGAAAACTTTCTTATTTAAAAAACAAAACTTTGTACAAGATTTCATAAAATTTACGATAACAATAACACAAGTATCTTTTCACTCCATACATCTTCTACTTATTAACAGACATAAAATAAAATATTCTATTTCTACGTTTACATCACTTTTTGTAAAACAGATAGATTTATTGCATCATTTCAAACATCAACACTTCACAAAACTGATAGGCTTCATTATCTTGAAGGAGGAAAAAGATTCTCAACGATGTGAAAAAAAAACAGTCGAAAATGATCGCTCATTCCTTATAAATTGATGTGCTCAAGTCTTCAATGAAAAAAGTAAGTAAATCATATGCAATAACAATGAACTGCATGGGATTAATATCGAAAACAAATTCCAGAGCAGTAAAATCTTCTTGAATATATTTCTATTAACAGAACCAATCATAATACAAATTCATCAAACTTGCTTTGTTGCATGTTTGAAATTAATCTTTTTAATTATAACAAGAAGAAATTGTAGACAGATAGATACATGGCAGAAGGTTAATTAAATTCTTCAGGTGAGAGAATTAAGATTCTGAGAAAAAGAGAGGTTGATTAATTGATATTCCATGAAGATTAAGAAAACAATTAAATCTTAGTCATAAAATTAATGGCATACACAGATTTACGTAACGAGTTTTGCATGAACATAACACATGAGATATAATAATCAAATAAAATAACTCCAGCTGATATTGTAATTTGAGTTGAGATGGAATTCACTCCCTGAAAAGGCAAACAAGAATTCAAAATAATAGGATTTCTGTAAATACAGGCATGAGAACAGATTGAAATAATGTTCCCTGAATACTGCATATGTTAGGCGAGCGAAGCCATAATTTGCCATAATTTTCCCCTGAAATCAGGGAAATCCCTAAGCATTTCTCATGTCTGTAAATAACAATAGAAATTTCTGAAAATAATGTACAAGATTTCTGGTGAGTGATTTACCCTTAGATTAAGGATTCTTCGATATACATATTTAACTACTCATTAACATTAACAGCAAATAAACATCTTCAATCCATAAAGTTCTAAATCAAACCCTTAAAAAGTAAAAAATACATCAGACATTAAAACTAATAAGAGTCTTCCTACCTTTTCATGGAAATTATCTTTTTTTACTAAAATAAAATTAAAAGCAGAATCGAAACAGAAAAATGCCTGATCAGTTGATCTTAATGAAAACAGCAAGATACATAGAAAACAAATTCTTTAGATGGAAAAATATCCAGGCAATGCATCATGTCTACCTCAACATTGTTGAAAGCGATTTAGATAGTCATAGCTGTATGAATGAAATCATTGTGTTTCTTTCTTGGAGAATAATAAAAACACTCATTAAGTATAAAAATTTAAACTTTCTTTAATCCGATGTTATTACAACTATTTTATTGATGAGTGCAGAATCAATACCAAATAATATCAGATTTCGTCATATTTGTTCATTTTTAACTTATTGGCAAATGTGATCTTACTAACAGTCAGACGTGCATAGCTCAAAATGATTTTTTTTTCGCAATACCAACAGGAGAACTTTAGATACTTTTAAGGTAGAATTTGAAGGGAACAGCACTAACCTGTACAATTGTCAATCACATTTTAAATAATCATAGTTAATAGTATATAAGTATGCCTAACCTAAACAATGTGAATTTTGAGACTATACAGAACAGTCGTATATAAGTATTATCATTCTGATCTTGTTTTGCAATTAATGCCAAATAAGAAGAGAATAACATGTGAGGTATTTCAAAATATTGACCCTTTATTGTCAGAATATTATAGGTCCAGCTAAAGTTGGAAAATATTAATTTTGCATCATCAATTTGGTTTATAATTTTATAGATCAACTCTTTCTTAACAATATGAAATAATATCAGGTCTTGGAATCCATAAAAAAGAAAAATCCACATCAAAAATTTACCAATATCTTTCATATTCTCTGCAATTAGCTCGATCTACCTCTTAGGCAAACACAACATCTCTAATCATAATCAAAGGATATTATCTTTCATACACACAAGTAACACATGCCAAACTCTTTTTAAACCCAAAATTTATGGCTTATCATAATAAAGAATCCATTTATATATTTCATTCATATAGTTTTCGAAAAATTCTATAAAAATGTTGAAGCATTAAAAGATAAAATTTCATCTTCTTCTGCACACTGTATGTACAACAACAAACACATTACGATACATATATAGAAAAGACATTTAGCATGAACAATTCACTTACAATTTATAAAAGAGTCAGAAGAAAATATATAGATGAATCGTTAAGTATTCAATTGCCATACCAGTGTAACCATAGTAGAAAAAAACATTTCATTCAATGTAGACTTTATAAGAAACTAATTTCTTCTAATGAAGTCTAAACTACAAGATAGCATTTCCTAGTAACACCAAAAATCACACAGTGAACCAGTGAAAGGTCTTGATATGTCATTGCTGAATAAAGTAAACAACGATTGATGTTATTTGTTGATATTAAAATCAAATGATTGAGAAACACATCACAAAATTAAACTGATGAATATATATTGATGAGGTGTCGACCTAGACATGTTTCATGGGAAAACACCTACTGAAACACTGTTACACCTAGAAGAACATTTGAGTAGGATAATCAGTACTCCACACGCAGATGAGAAGGTGTCCATGCCTTAGTGCTTATGGTCTTAGTGAGTACCTTGAACCCCATAAATTATCTTTTCTGACTAAAACATGGTAACCTTAAAAATTTCTCAATTTGCTTGACTAACATAATTTTCTATCCTCTTTGTCCACGCAAAAACATGAATTTCATTTTTTGCATAACATCCACGTAAACAAAACAATCGTATATGCCAAATATCAAGGCTTGAAACATTTTGGGTAACATACTTTTGGTTTAAACCCCATTTAAACTTTGTTCAACCTCTCTGCATAAACTAAACGATTGTTTACACCAAATTTTGAGGT
The DNA here is from genome assembly GCA_032273505.1 of Nanomia bijuga. NCBI lineage: Eukaryota > Metazoa > Cnidaria > Hydrozoa > Siphonophorae > Agalmatidae > Nanomia > Nanomia bijuga. The sequence goes on along the minus strand of JAUKPT010000190.1, from coordinate 2,723 downwards.
CTGCATATAAAGTAACCAAGGCCTAAAAAAATAATACACTTTTGGTAATTTATTAATTTCTAAAATTGCAATACAATTGTAAATAAATACTGAATTCATCAAAAATTGTCAAGAAATGCAAAAAAAGACTTGACACCAATGGGTATGTTTCTTTAGTGTGTTATATTTTAGTTAAAAAAATCATCATTACTTAACCATGCAGTACATGTTTTCCATTCTTCCACAGAATCCATACACTCAGATCATCTATACCATAATTGATTACTAATTCTATAGAATTTCACATGTAAAAATCCATTCCAATACAAATGGCACACAGACATGATTTTATCATTTTCGCTTGATTCACTTCTCATCTTCTTTTGAATATTCTTCCATTTTCTTTTGAATTGTTGTGATCAAATGGTTCACATCTGGAACGCGATAATTCTGAGCCATGTAAATACCAAACACCCCACCGAATGCAAGACCGCTAATCAACGATATAGTTTTATTCACATTCCCACTCATTTCTATAAACTTATGGATTTGAGTGGCAACCTAGTAATGAAAAGTTTAGTAATATTCAAGATAAGCTTTATAGTGTGGTATAAAGAAATATTATCGATACTTAACCCAACCCCAACAAACACAAGAGAATAAAAAAGGGGTGAAATAATACTAGGTCCTGGTATATTAAAAAAAATGAACAAAATGACCCCCATTTTTGGGGATAAAATTTCACTATGTAATCCAGTGAAATCGTACTTTATTTTTGTGTCCAAGAAATAATCCTTCATTTCCTGCTCAAGTAGCTCATCAAGGAATAATGTCATTTAGTGTCATTTTCTTATTAAAAGTGGATAAAAATGCGTCATAAATCCAATTTAAGGTAGATAATCCTTTTCCATGGAGTTTAATAGGTCCTCAATAAAATACATACAAAATTTAACACACTAGCTATCAGAGAAAATTGTTTCTAATTATCACCATACAATTATAACTACAACTATTTCTTCGCAACACTATTTTTCACAGATATAGAATTCTAGGAAAATCCTGGCCAAATCTTTTCAAAGACAACAAAATATGAATAATGAAAAAGTCAATCTTCGAAATTAAAAAGAAATGGCATACAATTCTAGTTATGATTTAAGAACCAAAAATACAAAAAAAAGATAACTTTTTACAAGGGCATAGATTGTAAAATATCTATCTACTAACCTTCTTCTATCACGAAAATCATTTTGTTTAAAATAAAAAGATATGTTGTAGTATATCTACTAAACTCTTAAATACTACTATCATACAGCCATCAAAAATGTTTTAAGATAATATAAGATGATAAAATTGAATCATCTAATATATCCTTACATGATGGGATATATTCTAGCATACAAAGATGATATTACTGAAGTAACAATCAGATAAGCTCGACACAAAATGACTAAAAAGAATTTAAGGTATACCATTTATTTCACCATTCTTGGGTCATGTAAATATATACATTGAATACAAGAAGGGATAAAGGTAAAATATAGGTAAAATCTTCAGGAATAATATAGACAAGGCTTAAAGAATTTATGAAAATATCCATATATTATCTATGAGTAATTTTAACAATAATCATTTCCTTAAAACTGTTAATATATTTAAAATCTTATCAAATATTAATTATTCAACTCTAAATACTTGATAGATCTATTTAGTATATTATGCTGAATAACCATCCAACTTAAAATATTCTTAGTACTTAGACAGTGAAAACAATTTTTTTTACTGTTATTGATATTACTGTATTAAAAAACATGATATGAGACTAATGTACTAAAATCTTGAAGAAAGAAAAATACTTTTATGGCGGTTTATGGACACGTTTTTTTTAATGTTCCAAAATTGACTGTTTTGAAAAACCTATTTTTTGAATGAGGCATTTTCAGAAGTTTTAACCAATAGGATAGATCCAGGGTTCTTGGGGTGGTTGATATGAATCATAAGTCACTTTTTATGCAAAAATTTCTTACAGGGGCAAGCAAGCTATGAGCCATTTTTTAGCCTTTTAGTGTTTATGTAATTTTTCCACTTTTTCCTTCCTATTGTTTCTATATTGATTTTTACATAATTAGTCCATATCATCAGCTTAAAGAAGCTTCCTCGGTTAAATGGCCATGATTCAAGGGTTCTTGGGGTCAGTACAGAGCTTTGAATTAGCCCAAATTAACTCTGAAATTTATGACTTTTACATTTATGTACTCAAAAAAGATCAAACATGGTAGGGGCTTCAGTAAAGATTCATGCTAGTAAGCCCAAATAACAATTTAATAGTATTGGAGCATAAAAGTTGTTATTGGGCTCATAAAAGTGAAAAATAGTATTTTTGTCATTAACATACATTTATACATTAAATAAATGCTATTTAATAACCCTATTGGGGTTAAAAGAGAGCAGACTTTGCCTAAAGAAATCAAAGTCCTTTAATGGTTCCCAGGCTAGTCAAGGAGCCAATTATTAGCATTGTTATTGCAAATTAATGTTCACCAATTTCTTCTAAGTGAGAAAACTCAAATTGGAAATTAGGAATTTTTAGCTCCATCTTTACCTCTAGAACTTAATATTGCTACAAAAATAGGTTGGTATCTAATTCATCTAGTCTTACAAATAACTATTGGTCTTGAAAATGAGTCACAAACTGCTAACAACTGCTAATTTAGCATTGATGCTAATATTGAGCTTTTTTTAAGGCC
>JAUKPT010000189.1:0-24045 GCA_032273505.1 Nanomia bijuga | reverse complement strand
CCCCCCCCCCCCCCCCCCCCCCCCCCCCCCCCCCCCCCCCCCCACGTCTATTAGAGAGCAGAGAGTAGCAGAGTGACTGTCAGTTGTGGAAGAGTGCAAAATCAACTCATCGACTCAACAAATAAGTGAAATGTTGAACAAGGTCCGTCTCGAAAATGACAAGGAGTTGATCAGTTTCGACGTCTCATCAATCTATACCAATGTACCTGTGGTGGAAGCAATCCAAGTTCGTACCAATCTACTCTACAGTGGAAAATATGAGATTCCCCCAACAAACAAAGATACATTTGTGAAACTTGCGATGATATCGTCCTGTAACATTCTCATGTCGACACACGATGGTTATTATAGACAAGTCGACGGTTTAGCTATGGGAGCTCCCCCAGCTCCTCGCATAACAAATGGCTGGCTCAGTCAATATGATCCTATCATCAGAGAGGATGCAAAGATCTATTCTAGATACGTAATATCAAGAAATGTATACTGGATAAGAGGTTAACCAAAATCAACAACTTGCATCCAAATCTGAAATTTACGTGTGAATGAGAAATGAATGGAGACATCCCTTTCCTGGACATGAAAATCTCCAACAACCATGGTCGTTTATCATCTACCTGGTATAATAAGCCAACAGATACGGGATTGATAATGAATTTTCACGTACTCGCACCCAAAAAATACAAATGGTCCGTGGTATCAGGCTTTGTCTACAGGATACATAGAGCTTGTAACACATGGAAAATCTTTCATACAAGCTTAGAGAAAGCAAAGAGATTAATTGAGAAAAATCAATATCCTCCAGATTTCTACGAACCTATTATATAAGAAACCATCAAAAATATTTATGCTGTTAAAGAATCAGTTCGAACACACCATCGATGCAACTAAATTCAACAACAAATGAGGAAAATCTGGAAAAAACAGGGAAGAAATTAGTTTTTATACAGTACCGAGGGAAATGTACTGAGGACTATGCACTTGCTCTGCATCGTTCAAACGCACCATGTAAGATGGTCACGACCCTACGAAAACTTCGAACAATAATGCCTCACCTTAAACCCCCAATAGAGATAGAAATCAGGAGCGGGATTGTTTAAAAATTTACGTGTTCACGCTGTAAAGCGTGCTATGTCGGCTTCACCCGCCGTCATCTCAAAACCCGTGCTGATGAGCATCAACAAGGAAGAGCCAACCAATCGTAAAACACTGCAAGGAATGCAAAGATATACCAACAATAGAAGACTTTGAAGTCTTGGGGTCTTCTACTCGTGGAGAGGGCTACCTTATGACGCTTATGACGCATTATGGATCAGGGAATTGACACCGAAATAATAAACACGAAAGACGAATACAGAGAGAACTGACTATTAGATTGTAGTCGGTTTTCCCGATCTGCTACCAATTCCCTGTGTATCAGTGGAAACACAATAAGAAATATACAATATAAACTATTTATATTTTCTTTTTAGCAATTAAAATTATGTCAAGAAGATATAAGAAATTTACGAAAATTTTTACAGCAAATATCACTAAAATTAAATGTTGGCTTCTTAATATTATTAAAACAAGATTTATAGTCTATTTCAAAACGTGTGAACAACTTTGTAACTTTATTCGATAAAAGCGTCAATTTTGAGCCGATAATAATAATAATTAATAATAATAACCTACAGTGTTTAGTTAAAGCAGCTCTAAAAGTATTAAGGAGGGGGCTGTATTTTGGCGTGATACTCAAAAAATAAAAAAGCTGTAGTCACGATGAATACACCAATCGACCAGCAAGGCTTTAAGGATTTATATGTAATTTTTATTGCCTCCAAGTTCTTCGTTCAGGATTTCCAAACACTTCAACCTTCATTTTCGTTATGTTCTTCTTCTTTAATTTAGACGGGACTTATGTCATCCTCATCTACCTTTTCCCTACTTTCATTTGCTGAAAAAATAAACAAAATCGGCTCAAAATTGACGCTTTTATCGCATAAAATTACAAAGTTGTTCACACGTTTTAAAATAGACTACAGTACCGTAATTTATTTTAAATGTGCAGAGATATAATATGTGCCGAAGAAAAGTAGTTTTTGCCATAATATTTTACCGTTTAAACTAAAATAGAATATGGTCTCACTTTACCTTTCTGAAAGATAACTCGCTATCTGTTTCAGCTTTGAACGTGTACCGAGCAACAGCAGTTCCTTCTTCGATGCGAGGTAACAACTCTTCAGGTCCGGGAGCAGCTTCTACAGCAGCTTCTTGTTCGGCGACGATACTCTCTTCAGGCGCACGATTTCCATTGGTTAATGGAGCGTCACTTCCAGCGACTTCAGGTTCTTCCGGCGATGTGACAACGGTTAAAGGTTCACCTTTTGCTTCGATGTATTTCGAGTCAAAAGCTTCAACGGCTGGAAATTTGATGGCGGCTGGTTTTGAGTCAGGTACATCTCCAGGTAAACTGTCGATCAACTAAAGAAAAGAAAGAAAGAATGGTATTTGTATAGCTGAGTGACTGCTCAGTTAGCTTGAACTGAAATTCCAGTACATCAAAGTACATAACAACCAAAATATAATAAAGTTTATTTCAGTACACTCAGAACATACGGTGGAAACTAAAGAAAACCGCTGTAATTTAAAGTCTACCTCATATGCCTTCTGGGCTTGTTCACAAAATATCATTGAAGTTTCTGATATGTCTTGATTATTCAGAACCTTAAGAACACCTGTAGGCAGCCAATAAACTAACAGAAACAACGAGCCAAGCAAAAGATTAAAGACACAGGTTAATACTATAATCATGTCCAAGAGATAATGCGTCACTTGTTAAAATGAAAAAAATAAGTATACGCAAGCATGATCTTTAGAACAATAAACAAGAAAATAAACAATAGGCAATAATAGGTCCATCACCTTTATAAAGTACCAACAAATTAGGGAACGAATACAAAGAAGAAATCAAAACTGCTACGAACCACAAAAGTCACCATTTTCTTTTCAAAATGAAAGAGAAGCGCGGAATGAATTGAAAGAACAAAAACTTTCAAAATCTTCCCCTTCTTCTTCAGCTTCTTCTGAAAGTACTGTTTCTTCTATTTCGATTAGTTCACATAAAGATATGTCCTCCTTAATCCAATTCTTCACTGTCCGACCACGAAGATCAGTACAACATACATCCCATCATACAGAGATGGAATTATCGTCACACCAACCACACAATCCAGACACCCGCGTTACACCACGTGACATTAAGATGAAACGTCCATGTTGCCATGCAGTCGATTCAAACACAATAAGAGAAACGTGGAGAATTCTTCACACTAAGACACACATTTCGCCGCCCTTTTCAATACATAATTCGTCACAAAGTCATTCAAGACAGGGACACTCAGCCAAAAAGAATTTACTGAATAAATAGAATGTGGACAAGATGTTCAATGTTAGATATTCGCGGAAGAATGTTCATACGGAATCCGAGGCAATCGTGCGAAAGAAGGGCTTCATAGTGGCTATTTTTGGCGTCCAGTACAAGTATCTATGACAATGTTTAGGTATCGATACATCGAAGCATCTTCTTATGGAATCGCTTATCAATTCGGTGTAAGTATTGCATCACTCTCTCACAAAAACCTTCCCATTACTTTACTTTCGCACCATACTCCAAAAGGTCCGTAAAAAGCCGCTACTAAATCAATTCATACTGAAACCGATTTTGAAATAAGGGATTAAGTAGGGTCGTTTTACATAACCCTTTACAAAAACATTTATCTTTGCATAAATCTCAAAGTCGATAGCTTCTCGGAATGTTACTTTCATGGAAAGGCGTAAAACATAATGAACTTTTGTGAATTGGTAGAACAAACAATATATGTGGACATATGAGAAAGTCATTTCACAGGCCGACTTAGGGTACCAGCTTGATAAAAACAAATGACATGACAACGAACAAGATAACTACAAATCCACCACACTCACCTCAACATAGGAGACAGGGAAAATACCAATATTTCCTTTGTGTTCTCCTTCAATCCAGTTCTCATCAACGGCAGCGATAATGTTGATGATTTCTCCTTTTTTGAACTCAAGCTCGCTATAAGAAAACAGGATTGTTACGAAAAAAAACGTCGAAAGTCGTAAAACTTTATACATTAATTCGGAAGACAAAGTGGCAAAAAAGGACATCTATTGAAGTATACCGATTGCTTGAAATGATAATTGATAATGATAATTTTAGCAAAAAGTTCGACTTACCCTGGACCTTGAGGATGGAAGGAATACTTTGCTTTCCCGTAAGAGGGCATGGCTGGTTTGAGAGACTCCTCAAGTAATCTTTCCTGCTCACGTTGTTCAGCTTCGATTTTAGCAAGCATCTCTTCTTTTCGTTTAAGTTCTTCCTCCTTTGCCCTAAGAAGTTCGATTTCCTCTTTCTCTTTTCTCGCGAGTTCTTCTGCTTTTCGTTGAAGCTCTTTTCGTTCACGTTCTTCAGCTTCTTTTTTGGCTAGCCGTTCCTCTTCAAGTTTCCTCAATAAATCTTCCTCTTTCTTTAACCTTTTCATTCTCGCCTCTTCTTCATTCCTCAACTTCTGTAACCTATTTTCTTCATCTTCCTTTAACTTCCTCTTGTTTTCTTCTTTGGCACGCTGTCTTTCCTCGTCTTCTTCGACCAACTTTCTCAACATTTCTTCTTCAATCTCTCTCTGTATACGATCATCTTCTTCCTTCTTCAATTTCTCTGCTTGTCTCTTTCGTTCCGAATCCTTTTCTTTGCGTTCTTCGTCCTGTAACCTTTGAAGACGCCTCTCCTCCAATTCTCGTTCCTGTCTCAGAAGCATTTCTTCTTTTCGTGTTAATTCTTCTTCTTTTAGTCGAAGTAATCGTTTTTCTTCTTCCTCGCGACGTTTTATTTCTACTTCTTTAAGGCGAAGTTGTCGTTCTTCTTCCTCTAAACGTTTCAAATTCAATTCTTTTAATTTGAGAAGACGCTTTTCTTCACGTTCTTCGTCCTGTTTATTCATAGCCTCTTCTTTTTGTTTAAGTTCTTCTTCTTTTTGTTTCAGACGACGTTTTTCATCTTCAAATCGTATAAAGTCTCTAGTTTTCTGTTCGATTAAACGGTCCTCTTCAGCTTTGCGTTCCTTCTCGCGTTGCTTTCGTATCGATTCGCGTTCGTTTTCGACATCTCGATTCTTGATCTCCTGCTTTCGTAGTTCCAGGAAATCCGGTATGTTATTATATTCGACTGAGATATTTATTGGTTTCGGTGCGTCGACTTTACTTATTAGATCTGGTGGATCATCAGGCGCCTTTATAAGTGTCTCCCACTGAAATAAGATAACATGAAGCTAATCATAAAATTCAAATATAGCGGAAACAAAGTAGTCAAATGAGCTAATTTTGCCATTTTGCTACTTCGTCTCAAAAATACCCCAAGATGAGTAGTTCCTTTTTAACAAATAGATATTTTTTTCTTTTGATATAGATTATTATTTCCTGGTTTCTTAAAAACTGAATACCTTCCAGATGCCGTGTCAGCTAGAACATTCATTGTTGAAGATTAGATCAAAATATTAAAATTATTACTGTATTATCAAAATAATTCTATTTACATTTCTTTTCCTCTTGGATCAAACCATAAGAATAAAGTCAAAATTCATAAAAATAAGAGAATTTATTTTTAATTACTTAATGAGTACCAGCAATTTCATTAAAACAGATAACAGGTCACAGAACAAACAACTTATCTCACAACGGTTGAGTATTTGATAATATTTACCTTCGGGGAATGGGGTCCTCTATACGCATCTGTTGGATCTATGTGAAATCGAAGAACACATTAACAATGACATGATAAAAATAGCAATGATATGACTTTAAGTTGATAAGTTAATTTAAATCTTCCATCTACACAGCAACTTGTATCTAGGTGTGTGCTCCAGGATATCTCCAACAAAACTGGGATACAGTAAAATGCAGGGTTTTAATCGAATCAGAGCGAAATAGAAGTTAAAATATACGCCAAATTTCACACTGACTACTATGAAACCAAGAAGCTTTTCTAGACTCATTTTGGCCCCAAACCAAATGAATTTGGTTTTGGACAGATGAGGAAGTTTCTTACTTTCGGATGCGCAACAAAGATTCCCTAAAATCCTGGATTGCAGGACCGAACTTTTCTAGAATTGTTAATGAGACAATTTAAAACAGAATAAAACAATTTACAGCCTAAAATCAATATTAAAAACGTTTTTAGTTGCTTAAACTCTTTACAACTGAAATGATTTTATAACTATACAAGTCAAATTAATAACTATGGTTGGATCGCCCAAGCAATCTTTTGACATAGCAATATGTTAACAGCAAAGATTAGTGCTAAGACACTTCTGTTGTTTAACATATTTACTCTGAATTATCACACACTTTGCTTGCAGACTTTGACCTTGCGCCAAAAATAGTTTGCGCCAATAAGTTTTTGGTTGCCAAATTTCAGTCAAAGTAATTATTTTTTTGCTGCTGCATCTGGATTTGCCACCATTCCATATCATGACATTCTTTATATCTAGAAAACCGAAGATGGAATACTGGAATCAAAATGTCAAGACATGATCTTTCAAAGAAGAATCCCTGCATTTTACCGTATCGGCAGAATTTCAGTATCGAGATATGGATGGATAAGATTAGTAGGATATGGGTTAGTAAGATTAATATACTTCTACCAAAAAAAAAGTAAGCTAAAATCATCTAACACTAAAAAAAAGGCAGGAAAGGGGTCGCATGCTTCATCCTACATCACCTAGTTACATGCTTGCTTCTCTACCTAGGATAAATAGTGTTTGTTACCTGACGCTTTATTTGCTAAACCTGTCTCTGGAATATTACCACCTTTTTGTATATGCCGATACCAATCTGAATTAACAGAGCGTTGAGTAGTCGATTTTCTACCACAATCTATGAATATGAAGAAAGCATGAAAGAAATAAAACCCATACACATCCCTGGAGTGCATTCAAAAATGTGGTGCACCGGCGAACCATCTGTCTTATTTCTTATTGTGCTAATTTCCATATTTTTAGATTTTAAGATAAAATGAAACAGGAGTCAACTATTTTTGGGCAAGTAATTATTCGAAAATGAGTAGTATAATAAAAGTAGAGGTATAATAAACCAATTTGCTTTTATTTTTGCACACCATTTTTGAAAGTGTTGTTAGAATAAGAATAAGAATAAAAAATAAGGTAAACTATGTTGTCACGATCAAGGTTGCCACACGATTTTTATGACTCAAAAATCTAGACGTTTCTTATAGGGCCCCAACAACATTTTAAGACATACTTGAGGTATAATGTCCATTTCTCATTTTATTGCATTATGACTAATCAAATTTATTGAGCAATGCACATTTTTAATATCAAATACTTTTGGCTTTGCGAACAATTTATAAGAAAAAATTGATATCAAGAAATCGCCCCCCCCCCCCCACAAAAAAAAAATAAATTAATTAATTAAATTAAAAATATATAGAACGAACAACAACTGCTGATTGAATAAAAAAGTCAACAATTTCAGTGTGGCAACCATGATGATCAAACATGGTGAATGTGACAGAAAAAGTAGTAAACGATATGAGTATAATACAATAAGTATAGTTGGTGCTACATACATAGTTCCAATAAAATCTAAAAATAAAGTATAGTATCAGATATATTGTACATCAATGAAATATATCTTGAGTGTTATAATGTAAACACAACTTCAGGTACAAGTAAGCTCTTGAGATACATTACAGAGCTGATTCCACCCTGGAATTTGCTACCGATATTAAACTATAATTGAATTAGTAGTCGATTCTAGAGACGGATTTATGAAATAAAGTTATGTGAATTATATTGATCAATTAATAGTTGATTTAATGTGGAAAACTAAAGATGATGGTATTCTTTTTGAATATTTGATGAAAAACTAGAAGTTCAATAAAGTAAGAAGAACTGAAAGACCTGACGAAACTAAAAGAACTAAAAGAGAAAAGAATGAGCAGTGTGAAAAAGTGAGTAAAACAGTCAAATGAAACAAAAATGTGATAAATTCAAGCTGACAACTGATGCGAGTTGATCCAATGATCAGAAATATAGACCTGAGATTAGGACTAAGAAGAACTATAAGACCTAGAAAACTAAAAGAACTAAAATTAAAATAAAAAGAGAATAAGAATTAGAAGCATAATAAGAGAAATACGGCTTAATAGGGCTTTCATTTTCATATATTTCCAGATATTTTTACTGAAAATTACTATCAATACAATGGCACTCTCATAAATTAGGATAATTTGAAGGGAGGGGGTGGATGGATGGGTGGATGGGGTTTGGGGAGCAAGTAATTTTACAAATTAATTCTGGGAGGGTACAAAATATCCTTTTACCCTCTTATAAGAAATGAAAGCCCCTTTAATTGTGTGCATAGTAAACCAAAATATAACCAAAAATTGTGATACATTGATTATAGAATTGATGCAATGATTATGAATAGAAATGACAATTAAAAATGAAAACGCTTGATGTTAGTGCTGTTCTGTGAGTCACCCAATGGATAAAATTATCATGAAACAATCGATCAAAATAGTTGAATGCAATACTGAACTAAACAATAGAAGATACCTGGGTTGTCCGCACTGCTTGCTTTGTTGTAGTCCGTCATAAAGTTAAAGCTAGCTGCGTGTATATTTGGTAAAGATTTTCTGTTGGGATGATTTGCGATAGATCTAAAATAAAAATAAACATAGAAATTAAAAAAGTGAACACTTCCTATGTAATGATAAGGTTGCATCACCAATTTTCGTTGAGTCATAGAAAGAAGTCGTTAAATTCACCGCTTAGTTACTTAACATGACCAGTTCCACCTCAGCCTACAATATCCACCAAACCTTCATTTTGTGGGTACAGAGCCTATTGGATATTACGTTCCGACATTACCACTATTTCCGGTGGTTCGAATCCAAAATAGAAACTAGATTTGAAAACGAATTAAGTAGAACATCTTGGCGACAAAGCAAAAGTATAAGTATAGAACTTTGAAATCCCACAACCGGGAGGTGAACCACGACCTAAAAAGATTTCTAAGAAAAAAATTTCCTGTGCTGGTGTACGAGATTTCTGGTGAATGATTTGTCCCTCGCCGACCATATGGGGTTCTGCAACATGGCGTATACACAAACTTTATACAAGAAAAACCACATATTACAACCAAAACACAAGCATGCTCTAACTAAGTAGCTAAAAGATTGCCTCATTAAATACACTATACCTTACTCCACAATTATCACACTTATGGACCACCTGGTGATCTTCAATGTACTTCTCAAACGTTTTCCATGCCATCATTGTCGTCATATTGAGAGTTGTTCCTGGTTGTTCAGCACAGTACACACAACCACTTCTAGTTGGCAGAGAAGAATTCACCCACTAAACACCGCACCAGATACTCATCAGAATTAAAATATGAAATTACTTGATTAAGATGAAAACACCTTTTAATCAATTCAACTCTAGATTCTATTCAAGATAAAATCTGACATCTTCCCATGGTTTGCCACACGATACATCAATATAAAATAGGGCACCAATTCGTCTTCAATACACCTCATCAATAAAACACAACATTTTATATATTTTGAGCATAGTCACCATAGCAATGCTGTACAAAATTAATATAGTTCTCATACTATTCCAGGCGCTTGATGATGTGATCATGTTAAATTAAAATGAAGTTGCATTCAAACGTGTTGTAACAGAATGAATGATTGATGAGTTTATGTTCTTCGTTCTTGGTTAGATGTGTTGTAATGGCATGTGTGTACTGTTTCTCCAAACACTGCACAACATCAAAGGTCAATTGAAGTTGGGAAAAAATCTTTAGCAATTCATTTTGAAGGGTGCAAAAGCAGTCGTTTCGACCAGTGGAATACCGCCTCTGTACAGGTTTTACAAAGAAACCGTCCGTCAGTCCATAAACAGCTTATTCGTCACTTTCAAATTTAATTTCAAATAGGTTGCGTCTTCATGTCCATTCATCTTAGGATCATTAAACATTGAATGTTACTGGTGCATGGCAAGGTGAAAAGGGACCAACACAGATTGGGTAAGTCAAATATCGAATGATCGAATGAATGTTATGGTGTATAACATAGTATAACATTTGACTCATACGAAGTCAGATGCTTACTCGTAACTTTCAAATTTAATTTCAAATAGGTTGCGTCTTCATGTCCATTCACCTTAGGATCATTAAACATTGAATGTTACTGACTGGTGCATGACAAGATGAAAAAGGACCAACAAAGATTGGGCAAGTCAAATATCGAATGATCAACTGAATGTTATGGTGTATAACATAGTATAACATTTGACTCATACGAAGTCAGATTCAAGTCGAAAAGAAATCACTTCACCTCGCAGATACCAAACATTTCTTACTGATAGTCAGATACTCCACTTGTCGAGGCCTATTTCACAGAAAATTGTTAAAAAAAACAGGTTCAGCTAGTTTGCCAGATGAAAATGGACATATACTAAAATCATATAAAAACAACAAAAATAACGTCGATGCTTACCTTCCACCACCTTGCAGTCTTCTCGGTGCGTCTTCTCGGTGCGTCGTCGTCGATTTATTCACGTAACAATCATCGTTGCTTCGAAGGTTGTCTGTCGATGTCATACCATCATACTTTCTGAACGCCCCCCTCTTCGCATCCGATGCAAGAAGTTTCGATAAATGTGATTCTTCTACAAGATTAGAAAAATATCAAGTTAACTTAGGTACAGCAGAAGAATGAACAAAGCAATAACAACGAATAAAATAATCAACAGGAAAATTGGTTTGATGACGCATGAAGTGGATGGAATATTTTAAGCCAAGAGATAGGTAAAGAGTAAGCACTTCCGGTACGCACCAGACATTGGGCGACCTCGGTAAACATTCTTACTAAGAAAACAACGACATATAAAGTTACATAAACGCTTTCCAGGAGTAAAACGAAAATATCTATACCAAAGAAAAGCATAGTGATGCGAAAAGATTCAACCAAGTACACAAACTTTTTTTTAAATCCTTATATTTCCTAACATTTTGATAAAAGTTTACTGGTTCGGTGATCTTTGAATATGCACTTAAGATTGAATTCGAATATATCATTTACGGTCAAATATTTAACCCACGTGATGATTTTTAACTTTTAATCCAAAACGAATTCTAAGATTAACTTCAAATAAAACGTTAGTGCAAAAGATAGTCAGCTACAGATCTCCATAAACAATTCAATCAATCATCTAAATGAACTATCATAACCAACAATGATGTGTAAACATTGAGTTAAGTGTTGCGGCTTCAAACAAAGTTTTAGTGATGATCTACAATAGGTCATCAAGTGAGATTAAAGATTATCCTACGTCCCATTATGTCCCCCAAATAAAACAAGACAAAACATAATGACAAACAAAAATAAAAAGAAGAAATAAAATGACAGAATTTCACTTGAGTTCTCAAAACATATATTGCTTGATATCAACATAACAGAAAAGTCTACGACGAAAATAGTTCAAGCTCAAAGCTAAACCTATCAGTTTAAGTCCAAACAGACATTTATCTTGTAAGTTTTGATGTAAAGTACTTCTAATCTGAAAGATATCCAAACTTTGATATGTTTTTAGCTAGGGATATTCATCAACACCCAAATTATCTTAATGCTGTGACAAGCCAAGATATAACCTCTTAAGGAAGAATTTGAATAACATTGAATAAATGTAAGATATATGCCAATTCTGACTAAATGAATCTCACAATGAAATAAATTACATTCTAGCGTAAATCTCCCGGCCAAAACCCCTTCTTTTTCCCAAAAACAATCAATAAGAAACATAAGAAGAATTTCTCTGCCCTTTTTTCAGTTTATCTATGAAATCGTTAAAATCTTAACTTGTAATGTTCAAAATTTTCTTAAGCTATGATTCTTCATCAAAATCAAAACATTTTAACTAAAATATCAAGCATAAATGGAAGGCCGGAGAAAAAGCGACGCCTTTCCAACACCAAACCCCATCTTCTTTAATTCTCAACTTACTTTCCATGCTCGTGTGCATTTCTTTATACATATCTTTATACCATGATGGTGCTTTTGAATTGGCGTCCTAAAAGTTCAATAAATTATTAAAATCATTACCTTCTCGATTTCTTGAATACAAACAGGTCGAAGATGCAAATGTCTCTATACACAGTCAAAATACTGAGTTATCTTAAGACATCAAATTGGACATTGTAAATTGAACACATATAACCACACAATAACGATTAAGTCATTTCACACAAAGGAAATTGCTAAACCAGGTATTTCTAGTATTCAGAGTGTCGTTTGTGGTTTCAAAAGAAAAGAAAAACGAGGAAATAGCATTTACATCAAAAAAGGAATGATATAAGTTTTGAGTTTCATCAAGTGTTAAAACTGGCTTATATAATTTCAAAAGTGTTTTATACTCTCTAAATCCCGCAAAATAATGCTTCGTTTTTGAATGCTTCTCGAATGTTTAAGGCCCACACTCAAAATACACGCCTTACGCGTAACAAAGATTTACCTATACCCAGTGGCGGATCTGTCTTCAAAAGTGACATTCACCCCAAAATTCGAACTGGAAACGCATTGAAGTACATAGTTTGAGACATATTTTCTAGAGTTTTGGGCCTCATTTTGAACCCAGTTTATCAATTTATAGGGCCAACTTAGTCTAAAATAATAAAAACCTGCCCAAAAGAATAACTCTTATCAAAAGTGAGGGTCTTCATGAAGACACTCCAGATCCGCCACTGATACCACTATACCACTATCTATACAACAAGGATAAATATTTTGGCAAAAACCTCTTTTCTTCCCCACGACATTTTCCTAATTTTCATATTTCTTCGTTATTTTAGGGTACGAAACAATATTCTACTCTATTTTCCAATATTTTACCAAAATAATTACCGTCGCGTCGACTCCATAACCAAATCGTACCGTGGCACAGAAAAAATGTTATTCATTGAGTCGAAATAAGTATCCAAAAGCTAAAAATGGGAATTTACATACAATTTAGAAAAATGAAACCTTACTGATGTCGATTTAGTTCTTTGTCTTGGTAGACTTTTCGAACTGTATTCTGGATGTGTGTATCCATTACTGTTTCTCGGTAGACTTTTCGAACTGAATTCGGAGTGTGTGTTGTGATGGTCTTCCTCTCGTCGCCGAAGGTTTCTCGGTTTGTCTGCACTCGAAGGTCGTTCGTAAGAAGGTTCCTCATCTGAAAAAGAAGAATGCCAAGTATTAATAGAACAGACTAAGCAAATAGGAAGAAAAATAATTGAATTTGATTGAATTTGGACGGGAATGATGAACATATATATAACCACTATTCCACCCATTCACAAAAGTACCTTGGTTTAAGTGTACTTATACGATTTGTTTCAGGATTTTCAAGGGTCATTTATTTCCATATTCAATTATAGATATTAAAAATGATGTATTACCAGTAACAACTAATAGTTTTAGATATGTAGTACTTAATGTAGTTGCATCACAGCCTGTTTTGAGAACCCCATACAATTAAATCATTAAGAATTAATGAAGAGAGGGTAAATGTATTAGCACATATTGCTATGAAATCATCATCGTTGATCAGTCTCAATTACCATGTTTTTGAATAATGTTATGAGGAAACTTTGTAAAGTAGTACATGTCACATTAAAAAACAACGGTAAATATTTTGGCGGAAAGAAGGGGGGTGGAATAAATAAAAGACCGAAATTTTGGGTAAGAAATAAGCTCCAGCACAAAAAATAAATTTGTGTGATCTACGAAATCCTTCATTCTAGAGCATTTAGAAGCTCGGAAATTCAAAATTTTCTTCAACCTTGGTGAAGGTAATTACTATGTCACCTGGAAATTCTCAATTATTAAGCATTTTGGTTCTGGAATTTAAAATTCTTGTGGATCAAACTAATTTTGTAACTCAAATAAAGTCTCTTCTAAATAAGGTGGGGAATATATACCAAAATATATACCGTTGTCAAAATAACCACTTTATTATATCAATTAGAGTTGAATAGTTGAGTCATCTTATTCTTGAATTCCACGATCTAGAATATTTTTATCTACAACGTGTGGCAACTATCAAGGTCCTAATCAAGTAATTCCTCGTTTATTAAGACAAACATCTCAAGTTATAAAAAAATTATGACGAATTTGGAGAAGAACCATGTATAGATATAATCTATCTAATTTCGTTTTACATCACGCGAAGCCTTGTAACAAGATCATTATTCTAAGGATGAAGTTAATCAATTAGAAAGAAATAATTTAACTGCAGTAAGGAATGCCTTCATGCATCATAATGAAGAAAATTTGTCTTAAATATCTTTCGATCATTGACACACATATAAAAGGAGTTTCTGATCAATTTACATATTTTGTTTTTGTTATGATTAAGAAGTTCAACCTTTTGACTACAACTACAAGAAGGTTATTCATATCGAGAAATCTTTGACATACCAAATACCTCCAGACATAGGGTTCATTATTTATAAATTAAGAATGAAATGAGTAAAATGCCAAACATGTTTGAAAGAAAAATAACAGAAAATCTGTAAGCAGAAAAAGTTCATTGATCAGAATTGAACAATTTCAAGCTAAATTCAATATTGTGAAATGTGTAGCCTAAAGACACATATCAGATATGGGGTCTAAGAAACTTGAAATTTTAAGGAACTTTGAGGTTTAAAATTATTTAAGCAACATACAATTTACCACGATATTATTTAATGTTTTTATAAAAAGTATTTCTTTAAACAGGCTAGTTAATAGTTTCTTGTAATATCAATTAATGGGCAAGTTCACCCATCTAAACATCACAATACAATGACCTTCGAATTAAAACTTGTTATACACTGCATCTGAAATTGATAAAATGTCTATTCTTTAACTAATCGCCAGGTACAGATAGGATAAAAAATATATTATTCATCAACATATGAAGATTAAAGAAAAGTATTTTATGACGATAAATATTTTACACAATTTTCTAAGAATTTAGTGTATTCACTGCCTTTTTAGAATCTTTAGGTTTGGAATTATCTTGCTTAGTCATGGTTCATGCTGGCCCAAACTTGATCAAACATTTTTCTAAGGGGGGATTATTTGATTTAAAAAAAATGAGAAATGATTTATGACACCTATTAAAGAGGATAGTATTCTTCAATCCATATGATAAATATTTTTTGCATTTTTTGAATATATATGCATAAAACACGAATAATCTTTTACTTTGTTGTTCCTAGACGGTCTTTTAAAGATCACAACATTTTGAATGGAGTATCGACAAACATAATGAAAGGGGGACTTGGGGTATTAAGGTGAAACCTTAGAACTTAAAAAAACATTGGATTCCATGAATGCATAAAAGGGCTTCGCATCGGTGCAGTGCAAGACATGAAAGAAGAAACACTTCAAATGATCTAAGCATTCCTTACCTGACCTCGATTTAATGATAATAGTCAATTTCAAAACCTTCTTTCGCATCATAAATCAATCTTAATAATCGTCATCCTCAGACTTCATTTCAAAGTTGACATTCTGAAAGAACCAAAGAAGAGTTCCTTATCAGCTTGCATTTAAGAACATCTCGACTCTTAAAAAGTAGTTTGATTTTATAGATACATCACAACACACCTTCGACATGTAAAGAATGATCGATTAATTGCAAAGTCATGAATAATTAATGAGACAAACATCCCTTTCACATCAATACGATATTGTTTGATTAACCGACGTTTGACATACTTGTATTCATCACATTTTACTTCATCTAAACAAGTTTACTTCAGAAATAGATATCAAAAATGATTTTTTTCATTTTGGAAGCTATTAATAAAGCAATTAAGAATCCATTTAAAGATTATATTCACGATTAGTTGCTCATTTGCTTCTTCTACGATAATTAACATTACTTTGCAATAGAAGTGAAGATAAATGTCAATATGACACAGTCAATCAGAGAACAGTTATGTCTAAGTATAGGAACAACTTACTACACACAAACTTCGTCAATCGAGACCCCTCTAAAGTTTGTTTTACTTTAATCCATAGAAAAGTAATGAATTACTTAAATAAAATCAGAAGAAATTTCAGAAGAAGTTTAGAATTTACAGAAATCATCTCCATAGTCAAAGTAAAAAAGAAAATTCAAAATAAAAATGTCTAGGAAGATGTTCTAATAACGAAAAAAATATTTCACATCAACTTCTCTCTGCCGAGGATAGCGTTCAATCTTCAGTATTTGTATGGACAAATATCTAACATGAATTTGACCCATAACAGGTTTTGCAGTTGATGAGTGACATATAAAAAACACAGGTTTTGACATATATGAAAGAGGTTACCTATCTCCACGTGAGGGAGGTAGGCATACACGTGAAGAAGAATGAAAACCACATCAAAACAAACATTTGTCAGGTCCTTACTTCAACTCATACATAGTTGATGATATCAGAGGATCTGCACTTGGATACCTAATCCAAGCAATTATCATACTGGTAAAGAGGTTGATTCTTCTTGTGATGCTTATCTGACATCGACCTACTTACATGGGAAATCCAGTTATTTTTGTGTGAAATCAATAACTATCAAAATGCTTACAGATACCAACCAAAATTTATAATAACGAAATTTTATTTTGTAAATACTTTTAAGAGACAAAACAAAATTAAAAAAATATAAATATGGGAAAACTGAAAACAAATCCATGTCGATTTTAGTATTTAAGACCTTTTTTAAGTTGATAATGTTGGAGGCTAGATTTGGGAATTTTGGAGAAACTTTAGAAAAAATGGAATGCATCAAATTTAAAGTCATGAAGCTATAATCATCATTCCCTTTTTTTCTCACATTATGTTGTATGGTTTCCCTGCTTTCCCAATTGAAAAGAATTAATATATATATTTAAGATATCTCACCAGGATTGGACTAATTGGAATTGGTTTAGAATTGAAGTAGAGCCTTGGATACCTTTACGTAATTGGTACATATTAAAAGGTTGCAATAAATTCCAATAATTATTCACCAGGGAATTAAGGCTTATCACAGCGAGGAGTTGATTTTTGTTACTAAAGCATTGCAACAAACAGTAACAATAAGCAATGCTAATTAAAAGGCAAAAAGACAAAAAATGATGAAAAGAGAATTTTGATAGCAATCAGTGACAGAAACAGTAAAAGGGGTGACAAATCTAGGCACTGTCTTACTTAACCTTGACATGACAAATCATATTTGGTCACCTAGTATGTTTTCAAAGATTAAAACTGAAGGCTCACAGTTGAGTACTATAATGCGATATAACTACAAATGATTTTGTATTTTTGGTCTGTTTTGACAATTGATCAATAACCCCCACTTTATCACCAACTCTGGCTGTGCCTTTCATATCAATTCTTAAGTTTCAATATGGTCCAGATGGCCAATGTGACGCAAAAAACAGCAGCTACTATATTCAAAAACTTCATACAAGAGATTTTCTGCACAGAGAGGACAAATATTCTATCATTGTGAAACATCTTTCTATACCCAGTTTCTTCTGTGTCTCTTCTGCTTTCCTTTTGTTGATTTCGAGCAGTCTGAATGCAGGAAGGGATCTTCGTTTGAAATCGTTCGTGATAAAACCTTCGAGTGGAGCACCAGATGTCGGTGATAATGGAGAAACCATTGTGTGTGAGATGATCTTGTTCTTCTTCTCTAAATTTCTATTTGACCTAAAAGAAGAAGAACATTAAAGAAATTATTCATTTTGCCTTGTTAAAATACTTTACTGAATACTAATATATTTTCTCCATCCTACTAAAATTCAGTACATAAAATAAAGTGCCATCTTGTACAAACATCAGTCTAATCAAAACGATATCTAATTAAGCTTTTACGTTACAATAAGATGAGATATGAGATGATTACGATAATCGATAAGATTTTCAACCGACTCAACCTAAGCTGATTTATATCATCTTTGTCCTAAAAACATATTGCGTTTCATTCACAACTGAGCTTGAAAAAATTATATCAGATATATGATCATGCATAATGATTATGATGTTTATAACTAGTACTATTCACTGACTAAAGCTTTTATACTCATAAATAAACTTAAACAAAATAAAGATAAGTTAACCTGATTAAAGGACGACTTTTCTGGTTCATCATCATACAAATTTGTATCCCACTCAAAAATGGAAAAAGATATGCATCACTGTGAGAAATATGATCTTCAAACAATTCTGATCATTTTCTTTGTCATTCAATCTAATAACTATACATATAAAATATTTTTTGGACAGGTAAAACCTTCTCGTGGTCATTTTCCTGTCACGTGTCAACAAAACACGATCTCTTAAAAGAAAAACCATGTGAGATCACAGAAGAACATCAGAAAGGAAGAAAGTTAAGATAATGTATATCAGAGGGATGATGATTCTAATCATAAAACGTGTACAAATTTTCATTCAGAATAACACAATAAGAATTAGAGGTCTTCCTAAATAGAATCCCAGTGTCTCAAAAATAACTTTCAGGAGCTATAACAATCCTCGTCATTATTAATCCAACAACAATCTCTTTCCTGGTCATTTTCCTGTCACATAAACCTAAACACGATCTCTTAAAAGAAGTAACGTGTGAGGCCGAAGAAGAACAGCAAGATGGTGGAAAGTTGAAATATTTGGAGAATGGATCACTGTGACACATCTGATGTAAGAATGCAAACAATAAAAACAAGAACAACACGTGCTTCGCTTGCATCTATACCGTTAAAAATAATAACCTAGGAACTGTTTTTAAAACAAAGACTATTTATAACTACCAACAAATATAAGTATTATTCCGAAAATTTCCTTCAAAAGTAGATACTAATAAAAACAGAATTATCTTAAAATTCATATGGCATATATACCTTTTACATTGATTTATAGGTAAAAACAGTTACTTTTTATTTCAAATAAGAGAAGTATTCGTAAAACGTAAAATGATAAAAAAAAAACATTGACATTTTCGAGAGAAATAGGACACAAGCACACTACTGTTTTCTTTTAAATTTTTCATTTACAAAAAAAAAAACATGTTAAACTATTGTGATCAAAATCAAACCGCCTTTATGGATTAGAATGAGTTTTGTTTCTTCCCCTATTTTCTCTATAGAAAGTAAACAAAAATAGAGAAATAGTAAAGACATTTCATCCAAGTGACAATAGGATAGTAGGATTGATATGCAAAACTTCACAAATATGTACCTCTCATTTTTGTTCAAATAATAAGTTTCTTTTCGATATTGCTATAATTAGGAAATTGTGGAGAAATCATAAATCAAGATACTTGTGTTTTGGGTACAAACTTCATAAAATCAATTTGATAAAGACAAATTCACAAGAAGATTAAGATAAAACTGCTCCTCAAAATTGCATTATACTAAGATAAGCAACTCACAAATTATTGTATATCAATGTATAATTAATTCTCACATACCAGAAAGTACAATGGCGAGAGCAATGAATTTCATTGATACAAATTCTAACCAACTTGATTTGAGTCAAAGTACAAGTTACCAGGAAGTAATTCATCAAATCAAGTGAAAGTGTATAATAATTAATGATAAAAGAATTGAAGAATAATCTTTAATCAGACTTCTCAAAGCATCGTTATTAAATCAGCCAATGAGATATGCTGATCTATCTGGCGAATTAACTGTAACTATTATATTCATGTACCAAAATAACGAGTAATAAGAGTTCTAACTTCGAAACTAAATATAATTTAAATTGATAGACAGAAAAAAAAGGTCAAAATATAAACAAAAACGATATAATATAATGCAAAACAGAAGATAAAACATAATGTAATTGGCATTAAATTCACAAAAAGAACAATAAAAATACCAAAACAACGGAAATATGTAGAAGGACAAGCTGTCAACATGTCTACTAAAAATGATCGACACTAATCTCGATGTGATGGGATAACAATTCCCAAGAAAAAGTACCATCAAAACTACGAGAAGTGTATTACTCAACAATAATCCTAAGCTTAACAATTATTACCTTGATCTCTCCATTTTGTCGTGGTCACCATCCGTACCTAAACCCATCTCGCGTGTGTGTAAATAAAAGACAAGATATCATATCCAACGCTATACTACGAAATGACCAACATGTTCATTTCGTAAACCTTATGCCTGACCGTAGCATTTCATTCAATAAAAACAACTTTCATATAAATAATTCACATGTTTGTTTTTTTAATCAGTATAATTCCCCATGACAATAGAATTTCTGAAATCTGAATGAATAGAAACCAATTAATGACATCGTACAAACATAATGCCAACTATAGAATCTCCTGCAGAGCCCAAATCAATACGCTGAACACTGTGAAATCAACATAGCCATCAAGTACAGTTATACTACAGACAACAAACACATAATTCGAACAATTTTATTGTTTTAATAAAAGGTATGCAAAAAAGGTAAACAAACTGATTATTTATGAAAGAATTGCAAGGCAGCTCATATAATAATAATAATAATAATATCAAAAAATGCAGGTGATTTTCCTCTTATTTTCTTATAATAATGCTTTTGGAGTTATGGCAACTACATATTAATATCAGATAAAGAGTAAAAAAGAGTATATTTACATCACATAAACACATAAAAAAATTGCCACAGAAGTGCAACAAGCATGAAAGATAAACAATGGGTACATCATAATTACTAACACAGAAATGAAATACCAAGACTTTTGTAATTAGACATCAAGTATAAGATATAGAATGGATGTAGTAATGGGTGTACCTGGTGACAATAGATAAACATATACTGAAGTGAAAAAAGTGAAGAATAGACAAAACAAAAGAACGAATAAAATATCATAAGAAAACCACGTGCAGAGAAAGAGAGTAGTGCAAAGAATTCTGGGTAGAATAACATACCGATCAGAAGCATGAGCTCCATGAATCAAAAGTATAGATTTAACATAGTCTTCATATTCAGAATATTTTCTCTGCATCAAAAATTCTATACAAAATCATCATGAAATAGATGAATCTTGAAAATGTGGTATTTACAGAAAAAAAGGCTGATGACAATGATGGTAGCATATTGATGTGGGTTATTCCAATGACTTAAAATGACTTTAAGAATAAAGGGGCTTGTAGAAAACAAGCAATGAACCACAAGTAATAAAACATGTACTAGAAAAAGAAAAGAAAAACTAGTTTGGAAGTATACATATAAAAAACCATCCAGAATAAGATATCAGCGATAAACACAACAAAAAGCATTAAAACACGATAGGAAACAACGTTGATCGAAAAATCTATCATTTCCCAGTACATGGAAAACCAATCAATTTATTAGAAATTATTCAACTTTATGTTTGATATCAATCCAAGATTTGATCTATCTGGATTACATGATATACATTATTAAAGCAAAAGTTGTATTGCATGAACATGACTGAATGAGATGTGTCAAAATCTTATCAATATTATTGAAATCAAAATGATAATAGACAATTGAGGTTTGCCTGCCTTTATAATACAGACCAAAACAGAAGCAAATGTTTATAGAAAGAAATAGCAAATGGGTGCAAAAATAGCAACTAAGGCAGGAAAAATCCAATTCATGTAACAATAGGTCCAAAAATATTTAAAGGAAAAATAAAATC
The DNA here is from genome assembly GCA_032273505.1 of Nanomia bijuga. Lineage (NCBI taxonomy): Eukaryota > Metazoa > Cnidaria > Hydrozoa > Siphonophorae > Agalmatidae > Nanomia > Nanomia bijuga. Next base: position 2,288 of record JAUKPT010000189.1, on the reverse strand, counting down.
AATAATCATTACATAAAACGTTTCAGGTAAACATTAATCGATTCCAGGGGAACATATCTAACGCATCAAGTGTATAAATTAATCAAAACATTTATCATTTAATGCATGGCAATGAAATCTAAATAAAAAATTTCCAGGTACCTTATGAGAAGAAGAAAATAGGTAGAAATTTAATTTGGTAGGAATTTAATTCAGCTATCAAATAAATTTAACGCTATAGATGAATTTTTTTCGGTGGTTAGCTATTTTCTATAAATTTTTCATGAATTAAATCAGACAGTAAAGTCGCCACATTTTGCAGTATTAATTTAACATTTTTTGCCAGATTTTCTTTCTAATGAGAACTATTAAAAATTCTTCACTATCTACCAGATCTTAAGAAAATCCTTTGACTAAAGTTGGTAAGAAAAATTGCCACTTTCCACTCTTATTAACACCTGTGTATCATAGAAACTTCAAGCATTCTTGCAAACCAAGTGTCCATAACTGATAGAAAAAGATAACTTCCTTACTAACATGAATACAATTAAAAACCATGTGTGCAAATACTGGTCCGACCTTTTTAATTGCATATCTACAGCAGAGTAGTAAAATAACGTTCTTCATCTGATGCAGTTGTTATATTTTCACACTAATTAAGTAAATTAGTTATTGTAAATTTTTGCACATCTTGAATATTAGAATTATCTTAAAATAATGAAGATAATACCATTCAAAAAAGAAAAGGACAAGTCAGATAATTCTTCATGAGCAGCTAAATGACAAATTACCAAAATTAATTGATCATCATCTACACTTCTGTGCAGATTTGCACATAATTATATTATATTAAATATCTGAAAGAGAAAGATAATTCTGCAGTTGTTAAGCAAGCCTTTGACTACGAAATTAGAAATATCGATAAAAGGGATACAGTTCTAACCCCTTTAGCAGAATTCAATGAGAAAATAGATGAAGATTGAAATTACCATTTAAATCTAATTCGTTTATCTTCAAATGAACTCAAGAAACACATTAAAGTTTTTGCTCACAAAGAGTGGGAGCTATCTTTTCGAAGATCCTCAAAATCTGACACCTATAGACTATTCAAAACTAGTCCTAAACTGGAAACATATTTGTCTTATTTCAAAGAAATGAAATACGTTAAAACTCTTAGTAAATTCAGGCTTTCTGATCATAACTTGATGATTGAAGAGGGACGAAGAGTAAGACCCCGCATAGATAGAGAAGACAGAAAATGTATCCAATGCAACACTATCGAAAATGAAATTCACTTCTTAATTGATTGCAATAAATATAGACACACAAGAGAAACAGCATTTCAAGATATAAATAAAGTATTTCCAAATTTTAACTCTATAGCCGAGAGCAAAGACAAGTTCATATTTCTTATGTCTCAGGAAGATGTGAGGTAACAACAATCATAGCCAGTTTCATTTACAAATCCTTCTTGATCAGATAGCCTAATTTCTCTTCTCCTTAATGTGTCTAGTTGTATTATCATTAATTGTGCTTTTTGTTTGTAATTTATTTAGTTTTTTTTTTGTTAATACTATGTTCATTCTGTTTAACATTTTTTTTTCAAGCTTTTGTTATTAGTTTATACTCATTCCATGTAAATTATTATTTACGGCGAATTAAATAAATAAATAAATAAATAATAGTAACCATGACGTTACAACGTTTTTACAACTTAGACCAAGTGACCATAACGTTACAAGCTTAACATCTAAATACCCCCTGCAAATGAACCCCACCCCTCAAAAATAAAAATGGTCGGATCGAGTTAAAAATTTGCATGGTAACCAAGGAAAGTACAAGGAATCCAAAAATGACGGTCCCAATGGGAAGTGAGCACGACCAGCACCCCAACCCCCAAAATTAAAAGTCGTAAGATTAAGCTAAAAATTGGTAAGGTTATTAACTTAGGTACGGGAAATCCAAAAATGATGGTCCCATGGCGTACTATATAACAGGCCTTGTCAGCGTGCTGCGATTTCTGGTTAAGTACCTTCCAACCATTTGTTTGGCCTGATTTTTTCAGAGAATGTTTGTCATACCAAAGGATGGCTAAATATCATTTTTCATAAAAATCGGCACATTATTCCTGGATTTATGAGGTACTTCTGATTTCATCGAAAAAAAGATAAAATTGTTAAAAACACGGAAAATAATAAATGAAAGATAATATCTTAAGCTATAAATTTCATGAAAATTTAATGGCGCAATCAGGAGATATACCAAAAAGAAGTTTTACGAAGTGAGGTTATGCGTCAAAACCAGCCCCC
>JAUKPT010000188.1:0-24054 GCA_032273505.1 Nanomia bijuga | reverse complement strand
AGCGGTAAGATTTTGTATGTGTAACGCAAGGCTCGATGGGGTCATTCAAAAAGGAAGTCACCCAGGAAGTGGGAGGGGGTCACCCAAAATCGTGACTTATTGGTGACTTATTGGTGACATAGGGGGAGGGGGTGTAAGCACGAATGGTGGCATCACCAGCAAAGGGGCGTAAGCATAAATGGTGGCATCACCACCATATTATTATTTATTGCTAACACTCTCTTGCATTTTGTAAATCATGTAACAGGTGTGCACCCGAGAATGCCTATACACGCCACCCCGTAATGCTGGTTGATGGTGTATTGTGATTTTAGACCATTTTATTATGAGTCAAAATGGGTGAAGAAATGTTGATGTGGGTATTATGTTTATATTCTGACGCTTTTAACCAAAATATATTTGATGTGTTCTACCTGGAAAAAGAAGCATTTAAAACATACATTTGCATCATTTCTTTTCTTTTTGTGACTGCACGGGTCATGATTTAAGAGATAGATAAGTTATGAAAAGTTGAGGTGATTATAGGGGAATAGGGTACCAGAAAACAGCGGAAAACGGTTGCTATTTGTACGGTGACGTCATTTATTAACGACCCCAATTTCAAACTACCGACTAAACATGATGAGCCGATTTTTCTTGCTTTATTTTCATTTGTGTCACAATAAAATGGTCAAATTCATTGTTTTAATTTGTTATGGCATAAGGCCAAAAAAAAAAAATGGTTTCGGTTACCCGACCGACCCTCTTTTTTTGGCGTAAATATTGGCGATCAATATTGTAAAATTGAAGACTTTCTTCGTCCGACTCACTTTACATTCTTAATAAATATTCAAATTATGGAGACAATTTTCCTTAACAAAACATTAAATTGTAACATTTCAATTTGGATCATGGCGTACTATAATAATTACAGTACGCCATGATTTGGACCAATAAGCTTCTCGAAGCTTTATTTCCTTACCAATCAAACAGCTAAAAGAGCCTAAGTATTCTATAAAATGACAAAAACAAGCTCCCCTTAATAGCCTTTACAATAGACAATTTATAAAAGACTCGCTCATGCATTTGTGACCGAATATTGATACATCGATAAAACAGTTTGTTTTTATTTATTATCTTCATGCAGATATTGATGAATGTACATTGGGAGATAATTGCCATGCCAACGCTTTATGTTTGAATTCGATTGGTTCGTACCTGTGTGCGTGTAGACCTGGTTTCAGTGGAGATGGAAAGACCTGTACAGGTACGAATATTTTACTTTCAACCATATTCCCTTCTACGACTGATTGAGGAGGGGGGGGGTAGGTTAAAATTACCCGCGACCGAGAAAATCCTCTTAAACACGATATAAAGAGAAAAATGTAAGGATAAGGTATACAAAATTACCTTTATCACGTTTCCATGCTTCAGTCCTCGCTCTCTCCCTTCTATTCATTATAAATACGCTGACCACTTCCAGGAAGCTTGTGGTGCGTAATAAATAAGGAAATTAATTTATTGTCTTCAACAAAGTTATCGTCAAAAAAACCCTTAAAAACTCCAGTCGTAGTAAGGAATTGCCTACAAAATATGGGTAGAAGAAGATTTGCCATTTGATTGGTTGAATATTTGCCAATGGTTTCAGCATAAAGTTGATTTTCATACGCGTTTTTTTTAAGTTTTTCACCATTTTTGACAATTGCATTTTTCACAAAAATTAAGTTAGTCTTTCTGCTACGTGATGAAAGAAGGTTTTTTGATAATCGATTACCATTCGTAATGTAATCTGTTGTCAAAGCCTCCCTGCTGTTTTTTTTTTTTTAATTAAACCCAGTAGGTTTTAGTTGAAAGCATATACACATATATATTATTGAGGATAGCACCCTTCATTTCTGCCTTTCAGACATCAATGAATGCGAAGGGAAGAATACGTGTCCTGCAAACTCCAAGTGTGTCAACTTACCTGGATCCTTCAGCTGCGAATGCTTGGATGGATATATCGGTAATGGCGTCCATTGCGCAGGTAAGCTCAAGTTACATGTAGTTGACTTCTGCTGCTGCTATTTATTTGCTTAAACCAACTTTTCCCTATAAAGAATTTCTTCCCTGTTTTGGCTTCTACGCAAAAATTCTTTTTCACCTCATGGAATCAACTAAAAAGGGGAAAAACGTCATTTTTGCCTAAATTTTGTCAATTTTCTATTTTTTCTTTCGAAAATGACTTCAAAATGAACAATTTTCTTGCTTGTTTACTTGTTTAGTTTTTCTCTTAGTTTGTGCTGAATTTGTTCCCTGTTTTACGCAAGGGGAGGGGCTCCGACTAAATTCCTTATCAGACAAAACTTAGTCGGACTTTTTCGAAAGTGACTAAAATTTTGTCCGACCATTAATTTTGTCCGACTAAAATTTTGTCCGACCAATTATTTTATTAGCGGCTCAATCAAATTATTAGTCGGACAAAAGTAACTAAATTTTTCGAAAGTGACTAGAATTATGTCAGACCAATATTTTTGTCCGACTAAAATATAGTCCGTCTAAGTTTTGTCCGATAAGGTACTGCTAAAGACCATAGATCATAGAACAACTATATAAAGACACGAGGACAATAGAGAGATAAATATTTCAAAAAGAATTCCAAAAGAAATTTTTTTGAAAATATGTTTTTTTCATGATTCATGTACTTGTAAAATAACACTCATTTGCGGTCCTTTGCGGTCCTTTATGGTCCTTTGCGGTCCTTTGCGATAATTATTCGAACCGTAAAGACTGAACAAGACAATGACTTTTTATGATAAATCTTGAAATCTCCCAAAGATGTACTAAAATGAGATTGGTCCTCCTGCCTTAATTGCGGTAAGATATACAACTGGCATATTTATTAGATGACTCGCTGTTTAATCTCCGTTTAGCACTTAATGGCACTTCACCTTATATCTACCCGACGACATACACGATTTACGTGAACCCAAAAATGCCGGTCGGTGCAAGGGTCGTTCAATTAAAGGCCATATCACGTGACCCTGCTGGAAATATTGTCGACACATCTGCGGTAATTGAAAACGGTAAGTTTAGGTTATCTTTTCTTGTAAAGGTCTTCCCCCAACCACGGACTACTAGAATTCTAGTAAATTGTGCCTCAACTCAACCACACCCACCCCACCCTAACATAAATCCGTAATGTTGTCCTGTTTTTTGTTAAGAGCAAAGGGGGAAGAGTAAAAGTTTAACAGAACAAAACTGTTTTGTAATACGAATTGAATTTATCGTCTGCCCTTATGATTAATCTTACCACCAATATCAACTTTAGATTCGAATGTAAGTCTCGTTACTTCTCTTTGGTTTTAGGGAATAGCGAGGACTTGTTCACACTAGCCGTCAAAGACATATCCACTTTCGATATCGAATTGATCAAAAACATCTCATCTACAACGTACAACGCTTGGATACTAAATATAAAATTTGTGAGCCCAAGCCAAGGAGTCACCTTGACAACAGTCACCGTCATCAAAACAATCGAGCAAAGAACTCGCTTATTTACAAAAGAACGATTCAATTCGAGTGTTTTTGAAAATGCGACGCTCGGCGATGTCGTCTTAAAACTGGAAACGTTCAATCGTACAGCGAACCAATTTCTGCATTACAAACTTCTCTCCAACACTACCGACTTGCCGTATAAGGTGGATGAGCTGACGGGTGATGTAAGCGTCACGCAGAACTTAGATTTTGAAAGTACAAAGTTTTACAGTTTTTATGTACACGTGATCGATATCACGAAAAAACCTTTAATAGGCGATACAGCCCGTTGTGATATAAGGATAATGGATTCAAATGATCACCAACCTGTCTTCGTGTTAATTTCGCATGTCGTTAGTGTGGCTGAAAATGTAGCCATCGGTACAATGTTAGTCATGGTTACAGCCACTGATAAAGATAGCGGGCCACGTGGTAGAGTTTCATATTTCATACAACCGGCAAACGATTTATTCGCGATCGATCCCTTAGGCGCGGTCCGTGTTAAACGGTCCTTAGATTTTGAGACACAGAATCGTTATTTTCTGAATATAAGCGCCCGAGATAATGAAGGTAATGTTGCTACTAACCATGCAACTGTCCAAATTGACGTCGCAAATATCGACGAGTTCCGGCCTGCTTTTCAAGCGCCGAACTATTACTTTCCGGTGTTAGAAAACCAGACTGTACCGTACGATATTGGGCAAGTATTGGCTCTCGATAAAGATCGAAACGGAACAATAATCACTTATACGATACCAGGTTCTATCAACTACGTTTCAGTCAACGAGAACGGACTTTTAACATTGAATTCAAAACTTGACTACGAGACCCTGAAAGCGCACGTGTTTACAGTACAAGCTTTTCAGGAGAAAACACTTCAAAGTGAGACGAGCGTGACGCTACAGGTCGTACCCGTGAACGATAATCCTCCCGTGATAAGACCATTAACGCAAAGCATTTCTGTGAATGAAAATCAACGAATAGGATTTGTCGTTGCTATTTTTTACGTAAACGACGCCGATGGTTCGCAATTCAGTGTGAAACTAACACCGGCTGATACGTTTGCATTCGAAATGCGCAACAATAATTCAGTGCATGTGATTCTCAAGAAATCATTAGATTACGAGAGCGTTAAGCAGTATAGTTTGACTCTTAGTGCAGTCGATGAATCTGGACTTGCATCGCCCAACAATGCCCAGTTATCCGTGAAAGTTATTAATGTTAATGATAATCCTATCAGTTTCGAGAAACTCACGTATACTTTTAATATAGCTGAAAATACTCTCGTCGATACAGTTATTGGTCAAGTGAAAGCAACTGACGTGGATAATGTGGGGGGCGGGAGTCTGAAGTACAGTATAATACAATCAAGCGTTGGTGATGTTTTCACGTTAGTCACAAACGATACTGCTGCCTACATAAAACTCAAATCTGAAGTCGACTTTGAAAAAAAGAATTCATACCAGCTGACTATAACCGCAACTAATCAAGAATCGCAAACAAATGTTGTAGTGTATATCGTTGTTTTTGACATCAATGATACTCCCCCAGCGTTGCCCGCCCCATACACATTGTCAGTGTATGAACTGACTCCTTTAGACATTGTAGTTGGCAGTGTCAGAGCACAGGACCCTGACAGTCAAAGACTTTCATATTCTATCCTTAATACCACTGATGAATCTTCGGCCGTTGTAAATCCTCCTTTAAGTATCAATTCAACAAGTGGTGAACTGAAGTTAGTTCAAATATTAGACTATCAGCAGGCAAAATTATATATCATGTACGTCGAAGTGTCAGATGGCATCTTTAGCGATGTGAAAGCATATACGGTGAACATCATTGACCAAAACAGTAATCCTCCAGTGTTCACTTCGACTGTCGTTAACGTTACTATAGCTGAGAATGCTGCCATTGGCTCATCCGTAATTTCGGTTTCGGCTTCAGATTCCGATACCGGGCAGTTCGGAGTTGTGAATTATAAATTGTTGAATTTCGGAGGTGATGCTGATTTCCCATTTATGATAGCAAAAGACGGGGGTAAAATAGGAGGTCTTGTAACGGTCACACGGAGTTTGGATTATGAGACGAGAAAGTCGTATGATGTTGCAGTGGAAGCTTACGATAACCCGGCGGATATGACCATGTCACGAAGTGCTCTTATGTTTTTCACGATCCTCGTTTCAGATATCAATGATGTACTGCCTCGCTTTGAACAGACTTCTTATTCAATGAGTTTAATCGAATCTGCACCACGTGGCTTCTCTGTGCTGAGCGTATCAGCGGTAGATCCAGATGGTCCCGACACATTTACATTTTCCTCAGAAGGAGCGGATTCGAACGCGTTTAATATCGGTGCCAACAATGGAACAATCACATTAGCCAAGTCTTTAGATTATTTACAAAAATCAAGGTACAGTTTCAAAGTATCAGTTCGACAGCCAAAATCTGAGTTTACTGCCTCTGCTGACGTCATCATCGACGTCATTAAACCCGTTCCGTTATCCGTCTCCTTTTTAAAGTCGCGTTACGATGTGTCGATTGCTGAAAACTCGCCCTCTCGCGAGTTGCTAACACTCGCCACAAATATCAACTCTGACGTACGTAGATTTTCTCTTTTCAATAATGCTGATAGTACAAAGTTTGAAATTAACTCTGGCACAGGTGTTTTTTCATCGAAAACTACGTTTGATTATGAAGAGGCGAGACAGTATTACGTTCTTGTTATGGCTGATTATGGGACAAAACAAGCACAGACACTGGTCGTTGTAACAATCACAAATGTCGACGATGAAAGACCAGTCTTTACAAGCCCGTTAAATGAAGACGTGACATTGAACGAGGGAATGCCTGTTGGCAATATTGTTGCTGTTTTTGTTGCGTCAGATGCTGATATGGGCAGTACAGTAACGTTTGAAGCCTCGCTCGCACCATTAGAACTCGTCATAGGAGCACCTCCTGGAGCACCTAATGGTATCGCGTATGATGCGCCATTTGGTGCGGTGACAAACGATAACCCATTTAGAGTTGTCTCTGTTGGCGCTAATACTGGAAAACTTATCTTGGCGTCGGCTTTAAATTCTTTGAATAAATCAAGCTATGTACTAACCATAAGCGCTAAAGATTCTGCAGGTAACTTTGCACCTAACACAGCAAGTATAAACATCACGGTCTCAGATGTTAACGATAACATCCCACAATTTAACCAGAGTAATTATGTTTTCAGATTATCCGAAGACTTTTTTCTCGACACTGTTTTTGGTAATGTTCTTGCTACTGATGTAGATCGAGTCCATAACAAAATATCATATAGACTTGTTGAGGGAGAACAGTATTTCACGCTGGAGAAGGATACAGGAGGTTTAAGTTTACTTAGACAGCTTGATTATGAGACAAAGCAAGTCCATCATTTTGCAGTTGTTGCTGAAGATGATGGGCCAGTTAAATTAAGATCAGTTGCTACTGTTATTGTCAATGTTGATAATATCAATGATAACGCACCAGAGATTCAACCTCCGTTTTCTTATGATATATCAGAAACAGTACCTCTCAATTCTGTTGTATTTTACTTATCAGCTACTGATGTTGATCTGGGAGCAGATGGAACCGTGTCGTATAGTATTTCTGATCCTTCAAATACCTTCACGATTGACTCAAAAACAGGCGCTGTTAGACTAACTAAAGTTTTAGACGCATCAACGAAAAACCGATACTCGGTTGACGTCACGGCGTCAGATTCCGGTACTGAACCCAAGAGCATGATTCAGAAGATGGATATAAAGGTCATTGATGAGAATATCAACGCTCCTAGTTTCATAGAGAAAGAATACCGGACAGATATAGACGAAAACCTTGAACTCTACTCAACTGTTCTGACTGTCTCCGCAACTGATCGCGATTATGATTTAAACGGTAAAATCAACTATATAATCCTACCAACAGGTACAAGTCTACCATTTGCTATTGGATCTACTAATGGCTCAATCTTTACCACAAACACCATTGATTATGAGGCGAAAACATCATATTCGTTTATCGTTGAAGCTTTTGATTTCGGAGATCCGTCACTCAAAAGCGTCGTTTTAGTTGTCGTTAATATTTTCGATAAAAACGACAACAAACCTGTGTTTAGTACTCTGACGTACGAACGAAGAGTGACGGATCAAGCGTCAATTGGTCAATCACTTCTGAAAGTTGAAGCGACGGATGCTGACTCAGGCAATAATGGTTTATTAACCTACTCATTTGCAGAAGGAACCCACGAACAGTTTTCGATTAATTCGACCACTGGTCTTGTGTCGTTAAAAACAAGATTTCTTCAAAATAATACGCAGACGTTTATACTGAGAGTCGAGGTTTCAGATGGTGGAGGTCCACCGCGAAAAGCCGATACTAATGCAATAGTAATATTGACTAAATTACAAACACAAACAGGCTATCCGAAGTTCATACTTTCGCATTATGCGTTCAGCGTGCGCGAAGGAACTTCCGGCGTAATTATCGGAGATTTAAATGCTACCGATTCTAACACAAGACCGGGTAATCTAAGATTTTCAATGATGGACGGGGGAAGCTCACGGTTTACTGTCTTACAAAATGGTGGTGTTCGAGTAAACGCGAATCTCGATTACGAAACAAAACGCAGTTACACGTTCAATGTTCGTGTCACAGACGATAGTTTCCCTCCGGCGATGGACGAATCGCAAGTAACGATCAACGTTGTGGACGTGGACGACGAAAAGCCGGTATTTATTGTTCCGACCGATACACACATCAAAATAAGTGAACAGACAAATGTCGGACAAGTGATAACGATTGCGCAGGCTCGTGATAGCGATGTCGTGTCAAGAAATATTGTGTATAGTTTAAAATCTCTCGAATCGATTTTTGAGATCAGAAGTGTTGACAACATCGGTGTTGTCGTTTTAAAGAAGACATTAAACTGTTCTGACGTCGATAATTTACCGTTAGAAATAAGTGCGGTAGATGAGGCTGGTAATGCAGCGGACACAAATTTAATATTGAATGTGTCCGCTATTGATGAGAACCAACACTGTCCGGTATTCACAGAAAAGACCTATTTTAAAACTATACGTGAGAATGAGTTATTGCCGAAGGGTTTCTTACAGGTTTCAGCTAAAGATCGGGATTGCACCGTTGCTAATTCTAAAGTTTATTATCAGGTTGTTGACAGTATTTGGAACGACTTTTTTCAGATTGATTCAGAAACTGGACAACTTTCCATGATCAAAACTCTCGATTTTGAAAAGAATGCAACGTCGCTTGAGTTATACGTCTCTGCAACCAATCAAAATCGAGATCAGTGTAACTCTCTTGCAAAAATATCGATCCAAGTGATCGATCAAAATGACGTCAGGCCTAGTTTCCAACCCCCTTTTCAGTTCACGATCAAAGAAGATGTCGACATCGGAGATGTGCTTTTTCGTGTTTCAGCCACTGACAAAGAGTCTGGAGACAATGGAAAAGTGACCTATACATTGGCAGGTGACAATTTACCTTTTCGCATTATAGAAAGTAGTGGAAATGTACTCTTAGTAAAGAAATTGGATTATGAAGTCAGGAATACGTACGAGTTTAAAGTAATAGCTACAGACCAAGGAAATGAACCACTTACTTCAACAGAAGCTATTCGTGTAACGATACTTAATGTTAACGATAATCCACCCGTGTTTGTAGATAAACTCACAACAGCTGTGATCAATGAGGAATCTCCGATTGGCACCTTTGTAGGCTGTGTCTCAGCTACAGACACTGATATTGGTGAAGATGGGAAAGTCATATACTCTATTCTTCCATACGTTGATGCATCCTTCTTTTCTGTTAATAGCTCTGGCTGTATAGTTACTGCATCTGTTATTGACATCGATGGTGACAACAAATTCAAACACAATGATGCTTCAGTTTATAATGTAATCGTGAAAGCAGAAGATAATGGTACTGTGCCACTATCAGCTACCAAAACTATTGCTTTGAATGTCAAAAACATAAACGATAACTTCCCATATTTTCAATCTCGCTCTTATGAGATTGGTGTCGCCGAATCTACGCCCATTGGCACATTTATAGTTAAAGTTAATGGCTTTGATGAAGATAAACAAGGTGGTCTTACTTACCTTATTAAAAGTGGTAATGACGCTGCAGTATTTTCTATTAACGCTACAAGTGGTCAAATTAACTTGGCTAAAACAGTCGATTTCGAAACAGTTATTCGTAAGTACGTGCTAGCAGTTTCGGTCAGTGACGGTACTCGTGTAAGCCAATCAAATGGCGAGGTGACAGTGAATGTGTTAAATTCCGACGACAGCCAGCCCACATTTGCATTGAATCGTTACTCAATCGAAATTTCAGAACAGGCATTGACAGGGCCGTCTGTTTTGATTAAACTAACAGCAAATGACAACGACCGTCTTGGTACAATGTCATATTCGATTTCCCAATCACCAGATGCGACGTTTTTCAAAATTAATTTGCAAACTGGTGATGTCACTTTACGACAACAACTGAATTACGAAATTCAACGAGTTCACGTGTTGACAATAATTGCAACGAGTACTGAACGGAACGCTTTAATTGGTTCAACGCTTCTTGTTGTCAACGTTACCGACTTTAACGACAATCGACCCATTATAGCACCGCCATTAAGTCGAAAAATAAGCATCAAAGAATCAATGAAAGTTGGGAGTCTGGTAACTAATGTTGTTGCTACGGATACAGATTCAGGTTTGAACGGGAAAATTGAGTACAGGATAGCTACAACTACCAAATATTTCGATATTGACAAAGATACAGGGATCATATTCCTAAAAGGTAACTTAGACAGCGAAACTGTAGGAGAGCATACCATTGAAATTACAGTTGTCGATAAAGGAGTTCCACAACAAGCTTCTAGTGACGATCTGGTCTTGAAAATTACAGTGGTTGATTTAAATGAACATGCTCCTGTCTTTGCAAAAAGTTTTTATTCCTTCAATATATCTGAATTGACAAACGTTGGTGCTTCTATTACAACGTTTATTGCTACTGACAACGATTCGTCCGCTCCTAACAACAAATTATCGTTCTCGCTGCAGGGCACAGACAGATTTACTGTGAATTCGGAAACTGGTCTGTTCACTCTAGCCAAGATAATTGATTACGAACAAAAACAAACAATTAGTTTCCTAGCAACAGTTAAAGATGGCGGGGACATACCTCTTGAAAGCAGCGTGGTTGTTGTCATAAATATCATAAATCAAAATGACAACGCTCCTACGTTGAGCGGACCGTTCCAATACGCCATGATAGAAAATCTACCGGTAAACGAGAGAATATTCACCGTCAAGGGTTTCGATCTAGACGGTGATAAAGTCACGTTTAAATTTGCGCAGGCTTATCCTGGTTTCGAGTTGGATTCTGAGACAGGCGTTGTGATCATAACGTCTCCATTTGATTATGAGCAAAGAAAGGAATATAAGATAAATGTGACGGTAACCGACGGTACGTTGAGCGGGTCAGCTCTTTACACGGTTACAGTGCTAAATGCAAATGACAACCAGCCGGAATTTTTGAAGTACTACTACTCTTTTTCAGTTGATGAAAATGCAGCGTTGGATAGCAGGATTGGCTGCGTGTCAGCTACCGATCAAGAATCCGCCATTTTGAATTACAATCTAACAAATATCAACGGTAACGCGACTACGTATTTCCTTATTGAGAAAACAACGGGCTGTATTTCGCTAATAAAGAGTCTGGATCGAGAAAATATCGAAATGCACCAATTGAAAGTAGCTGCTTACGATACCACTAGGATTCAATTGAGGAGCGTTGCAACGGTTGATATCGTGGTGAGTGATTACAATGACAACCCACCCATTTTTAGCCCAAGCTCTTATAACATAATACTTACTGAAAAAACTCTTGTGAACACCACTGTTCTTGCACTCAACGTTAGCGATGCAGACGCTGGTGTGAATAGCGCACTCAAGTTCAGTATTTTATCCGGTAATAATCTCAACAAGTTTACCATGACTCCAAACGGAGGACTGGTTTTAAGAGCACCGTTGGATTACGAGTCACAAGCCAGGTATGTGTTACTAGTTGTCGCTACAGATCAAGGACAGCCGCAATTGAATTCGAACGCTATGGTTATCGTAACAGTCGTGAATGAAAACGAAAACACTCCTAAATTTGAACGGAATTTCTATAGCGTGACTCTTCTTGAAAGTCAAGCGTTAGATGTTTTTCTAACAGTTAAAGCTACAGACAGTGATGTCGATTCAAAAATTTCATACAAGATACAAGCTGTAAACAGTAAAGAAATGGATCTTTTTGCTATCAACGCCAACACAGGTGCTATTTCGTTGAATTCGAATCTTAACTATGAAGTTATAAAGGAATATCATTTGACCATTCTCGCTGTCGATACACAGTTTCCTGAATTTATCGGCGTGGCGTCATTGTTTGTGAATGTGACTGATGTCAATGACAATTCACCCATCTTTGCAAATTCCATTGAGGTTTTTAACATAGTCAGTGATACAAAGCCAGGAGTTGTTATCGGAAGAGTAACAGCAAGTGATAAAGACTCTCGTATATACAGTACCCTTACGTATCAAGTATCAAACGTGGGAACTGATGTCAGCACTAACGGCCCACCACCTTTCTCTGTAAACCCTGATTCTGGTGATATTTCCTTGAATAGATATCTCAATGTTAATGATCCGATGAATATCACTTTTCTTCTTGAGGCACGTGATGTCGGCGGCAATATTGGATTTACTAACGTCGTCGTTCGACAACAGTCGGGAAATATGGCACCCATTTTTACAAATGACGTTTATGTAGCAAATATTGACGAAAATAAACAATCCGATGTCGCAGTATTAACAGTCAAAGCAAATGATCTTGACAGTGGCAAAAACGGAGAAATTATGTACAAAATTATATCATATGAAAGTCCATATGTATTTGTCATCGATCCAAAATCTGGACAAATTCGGACGAACAAGTCATTTGATTATGAGAATGCGACGTCTTATACATTTGGCGTGACGGCGAGTGATAAAGGCTATCCAGTTCGCTCTTCGACGAGTTTAGTTCGAGTACTGATAAATGATGTTAACGAAGCGCCGGTTTTCGTCGAAACTGCCTATACGTTAACAGTGTCCGAAAGTGCTCCAATTGGGACAACAGTACTCTATATGAACTACACAGATCCTGACATCCAGATGAAAAATCGAAATCTGAAATTTGCGTTTATTAATGATGTATCGGATTTTACTATTGATTCAGATAAAGGGTTCTTAACTACGACTGCATCATTAGATTTTGGTATAAAAAATAGATATGAATTTAAGATATCTCTTCGTGACCAAGGGACTCCCCCGTTGACGTCTCAAAATGAGGCTAGTGTTACAATAGACATAGTGAATACGGACAAGAATGGGCCGGAATTTCCCTTACAGAGATACTCGTTCTTTGTTGAAGAAAATTCCAACGGACATATCGGTTTTGTAAGAGCAACGATACCTTCGTCTCGTCAAATGACGTATCGAGTCATATCGGACGAGTTAAACACAATGTTTCGAGTGAACTCTTCAGGCTCCTTGAGTAATATAAAACGACTCGATTATGAGAATACAACTGAATACAACTTTGTAGTCGAAGTGAGCGATGGTTTCCCAGTGAACCCAGCAACTGCAGTGACATCCGTGAGAGTTGTATTGCGAGATCTAAACGATAACGCACCTATAGTCTCACCAAAGCAGATCAACATAACAGTATCAGAAGGCATCCTTTCTGGAAAGATCCTCCAAACGATTACCCTGGAAGATGCGGATTCAAAACGAAACGCGCAAATGAATATTGTATTGCAACCAACCCAACAAAACTTTATGCTCCTTTCATCCAACGTCATGACGTCACAGATTGCTCTCAAAGGACAGCTTGATTATGAAGCCACCAAAAGATTTAGTTTTTCTGTTATAGTGACAAACGTTGAACCCCCATTCTTCCCAACCACTCTGCCTGTCATAGTAAACGTTGAAGATGCAAATGATCACGCGCCAGTGTTTACTGAAAAAGTATACAACATATCTGTCAATGAGGACTCCATCATAGGTACCAGTCTCTTACAGGTGTCTGCGGGTGATTTAGATTCTGGTAATGATGGTCTGATAAGTTTCAAGTTGACACCCTCTTTGAATACATCACCATTTACAATTGACAGTTCGACAGGTGTTATAAGTCAAACCGGTGCATTTGACGTTCACAAGATGCTGACTTACTACCTCACCATCATTGCTTCTGATTCTGGTTCTCCATCATTGAGCGGCGAAGCAACGCTGATAATCAACATTATCCCCGTTAATCAGCGCCCACCAGTGTTCGAGAAAACCTTGTACGAGAAATCCATCTTTGAAAATACGAAAACAGGATTGACCGTTTTACGCGTGAAAGCAAACGATCCCGATTTCACTGGAAAACCGCTCGTGTATACAATCAAAAACGGGAATGTCAACGATAGTTTTGATCTAAACTTAAACGGAGAAATATATGTGAAAAAACGGATTGATTATGAGAAAATTCAATTTTTCAATCTCACAGTGTCTGTGCGAGATAGTGGGATGGTGCCACTGACAGCTGCAGAAGATGCGCGTGTTAATATCAATGTTCTAGACATTAATGACAACATCCCAGTGTTTGTGGACACCCCAGATGAACTCACTCTAAGAGAAGGGTTAGAAGTTGGGGCGATTATCACAACGGTCACGGCGCGTGACATTGACAGCGGGGCTAACGGTCAAGTAACGTTTAAATTCCAAAGATCAACTGATTATAATAAATTTGATATCAATCGCGAGACTGGCGTGATAACATTACGGTCACCGATTGATCACAAAACAATGCCGAATTTCTCACTTTATGTCGTTGCATCGGACAGTGGTTCGTTACCGATGCATGCCTTCCACAAAATATCCGTCAAAGTCATCGACATCAATTCACGACCATATTTTGTCCAAGATCAATATGATATTGCCGTCTCTGAAGAGCTTGAAGTTGGGAGAGAAATCTTGCGTGTTACAGCAAAAGACGATGATTCTGGAACAAATGCAGAGCTCACTTTTGAAATAACGGCAGGTGATCAAGAGAAGAAATTCAGATTCGATAAGAATATGTTAATGCTCGATAAGAAGCTTGACTTCGAGACTGTGTCTTCATACCTTTTATCTGTCAGTGTAAAAGATGGCTCAAATCTCGTGTCGGAAAAACCGGCGACGATAAATCTAACTGTAATCGATATCTTCCAGATTCCTCAATTCCTCAAGAGCAAATACGAAGATTCGATTCCAGAGTCAACTTTGATCAACACAGTGGTTCTGGCAGTTGATACAACTTCTGAAAGTCAAGTAACATATTCCATCTTAGATCCCGCTCTTAGAGGAGTTGTTTTCGATATCGATAGTACTGGAAAAGTCAAACTCTTGAAATCAGTCGATTTTGAATCACAAAAGCAGTATAGGTTCTTAATAAGAGCATCTACAAGCCCACAACATTTTAGTGATTGTACAGCGGTTATAACTGTTACAGATATCAATGATAACAGCCCGTCTTTTACCGTTTCGGAGTATATATTCAACGTGAATGACCCGACTTTCCCGAATGCAGTTGTCGGTCGTTTCACAGCGACGGATGCAGATAGCGGTATAAATGCTGGAATTGATTACCTCATTCCCGGGCAATCCGACAGTACCCCGTTTAAGATCGACGGCGACGCTTTGATTTCTAAAGATGGACTAACCTTCCAGAAACAAGCAAAATATAGTTTGAGTGTCACAGCACAAGATAGGGGTACACCGCGACGTAATTCGCCTTTCATAAAAGTGACGATAAACGTTATTCAAAATAATGACACTGTACCGAAATTCGAATTTCCGTACTACAACATATCGATTGCGGAAGACGTGAAGTCGTCTGTAGAATTGATCAAATTATTGGCCATTGATCCGGACAGTGGAATATACGGACAACTCCGATACTCAATCGAACCTTCAAAAGATGCAGCTTTGTTTGTAATCGACGCTAGTTCCGGGGTGGTGAGATTAGCGAATGACCAATCACTTGATTTCTATAAGAGTCGCAAACATCTACTTGTCGTGAAAGTTGTCGATGGTATTGGTTTATCAACTGATGCGATACTCACCATCAACATCATCGATAAAAATACACATCAACCATTCTTCGAGAAAAGTGCTTACAGCGTGCGTATAGCTGATAATATTGCTGTAGGATTATCCGTTATTGAAGTCATTGCAGTTGAGAAGGATGTGTTGGTAGGCGCAGAAGTCAATTATGAGATATTAACAGGGAATGAAGCTGGATTATTTGTTATGGGTCTGAAATCAGGGGTGATTTCTTTGAGAAAGATCCTTCAACCCGATGAACATACACAGTTTGAGTTGGTTGTGAGGGGATACAATCCAGGTACACCAAAGGTTTATTCAACGAATAACGCCACCGTGAAAATACACGTTTTACCGTCATCCATACACGTGCCGTACTTTTTGCAGCATGAATATTACGTCACAGTACAAGAAGAGATCGTCGTTGAAAATCTGAGTACAGTTACGGCGTCGATAAACGATACGAGAATACTCGATACGATTCGTTACTCGATAAACGGGAATAGCGATTCATTTGCCGTCGATGCTATAACAGGTGTCGTCTCTTTAAAGAAACGTCTAGATCGTGAAGTTTCTGAACTATATTACGTTGTCATCAAAGCAACAACGACGTTTAATTCTAGAAGCGATAAAACAACGTTATTCGTTAACGTGACGGATACAAATGATAACATACCTTTTGTCGGTAACGGACTTACCCGGGAACTCTCAATATCCGAAAATGTTAAAATTGGAAGTTATGTTTTAGAGGTTGATGGCTTTGACGTTGACGCTGGTGATAATGCCAAGTTACAATATTCCGTTAAACCTAGTGAATACTTTGCGATAAGTGATTTAGGTGTAATCACTTTAAAGAAAAAAGTTGATTACGAATCGGAGAAAGTACACGATGTTAAAGTATTTGTCTCTGATATGGGCGACCCACCCCAAAGTAACGAAACGCCGGTGAATATCAAAATAAATATTATAAATGAAAACGATAATGTGCCTCGATTCACCAAACCAAAGTATACGGCTATCATAAACGAAATTACGAGTTTAAACGAGAGAATCATGCAAGTAGATGCTCTTGATGTCGATGATTTAGCTCCGTTAGTGTATCGCCTTGAAGGAGGTGACAGTGGGCGCTTCGCTGTTAATAATACCAACAAATGGATAGTAAATACTGCACCCTTACAATACGTCGACCAAATGAAGTATAGTTTCATTTGTGCGGCTAGCGATGGGAATTTCACTGCTTTTGTACCCATTGAAGTTGTAGTTCAGGATATAAACAATCATAGACCTAACATAACTGATACTGAGGTATCTCTCGACGTGACAGAATACTTTCCGATCGGTTCGACTCTAACAACGATTCGATACGTAGATCAAGATGACGGACTTAACGGTCAGGTCACTTTCAGTTTCCTCAGTGGGAACACCAACGACACGTTTGGGTTTCAAAATACAAATCAACTTGTTCTACTCAAAAAACTAGATTTTGAGACATCTGAAAAATATGTTTTTTCAGTGACTGCAACGGATTCCGGCACACCGTCGCTATCGGCTCCCGTTAGTTCTACCATTACTGTCAACATCTTGAATGAGAATGACAATGCGCCTTCAATTTCTTCATTGCAGCCAGTTTTTATCGACGAAGGAAAATACCAACAACATGAACTACTAACATTCACTGTCACAGATCTCGACAATTCTAAAATATCTCTCAGTATAATTGGAGACCCTATATTTTCAGTGAAGAATAATGCTGGAACAGAGTACGCCGTAATGGTCAGCGGTGATATGGATTATGAAAACCAGACGTCATACCGATATGTCGTTGCAGCTTCTGATAATTTGTTTCAAACCATTGCTGACGGACTTGTCTATGTGAATGACGTCAACGAACGCCCGTTTGCGCATGTCAAGAACTACACTGTTGATATCAACGAGAATGCACGTGTAGGAACAAACGTTGTGCAGATCGTTGGTGTAGACCCAGATAAGGGTGAAAACGCAGTTCTTATGTTTGAGATTAAGTCCGAAGCTGGCCTACCTTTTGTCATTAACAACGTAAGTGGACTGATCACACTGAACCGTTCGTTAGATTTTGAAGTGATGTCATTGTACCAATTTGAGATTCTCATTAAAGATCATGAGTTGATATCAAACGATGCTGTTTCTGTTAAAATCAACATACTTAATATTAATGATAACGCACCAACATTCAACCAATCATATTACGAGATTACAATCGACGAGAATCAGAATATAAGTTATCCAATCAAATACACGGATTTAGATCGCGTGGATTGTTGTCGATTTGAAATCATCGATGTTCCAACGAGAGATGTTTTCCTCTTGAAACCCGTACTTGAAAAGGGACAGCTTTTATTGGAAAACATTCAAAAGCTCGACTATGAAACGTCTCCGTCTTATAGCTTCACAATTATTATCAAGGACACCGGTAAAATTAAGAGATCAGGGACAGCAAGAGTCGATGTCAAGATCAACGACTTGAATGATAATAAGCCTGTCGTGGAGACAAATACTTTTTCGTTAACCATTCCTGAGAGTACACCTCGTGATTCGATTATATTCACGTTTGTTGATTATGCTACAGACAAAGATTCGGCACTTAACGGAAAATTGAAATTCGTTACGAACGACGAGCTATTTGATGTTAACTCTAATTTGGAAATGGTTCTTAAGGGAAGTGTAGATTATGAGAATGTATCATCGTATGCCGTTACAATAAAGGTTTTCGATCAAGGAACGCCTTCAGTGAAAGCTGACAGAGACATTACTGGTGTTATAAATATTATAGATGTCAACGAACACAATCCTGTTTTTGAAAAACCCGAGTATCAATTTACGATAAACGAGGATGCGAGTTTAAACGAACAGGTTCTCGCGACAGATAAAGATACGAACGATAAATTACGATATATCATACCAGATTCGATAGCACGTCAATATTTCAGTTTAAATGAATCAACTGGTGTTATACGAAATATAAAAAACATCGACTATGAAACTAACCAAACTTTCAAGTTTGTCGTTATAGCTGAAGATTCGGCAAAGGTTGATCGACGAACTGGATTTACGACTGTTTGTATTACCGTCGTTGACCTTAACGACAACCGACCAATTTTTCAACAGAACTCTTATTTCGTAAACGCCTCCGAAGGCCTTACAGTCAACAGCGACGTCGTCCGAATCAAAGCGTCCGATGCCGATTCCAACGCAAACGGACAGCTCTCTTATTACATACAAGACGATCCAGACACTTATAATTTCTTTTCAATCGATAAAGCGTCCGGAATGATACGTTTAGCTCGCGAGCTCGATTACGAATCGATCTTAAAGACACACATCATAAAAGTAAATATTTCAGACAACGGTGTACCGCCATTGTGGAGTAATACACTGGCACATGTGTATGTCTATGTGTTGAATGAAAACGACAATAAACCTGTTTTTAATAGCACTCACCTCATTGTTTCTATCAAGGAAACAGACAACATTGTAGAAATAGCTACAATTGCAGCTACAGACAAAGACGAAAGTGGAATGGTCTATTCGATTGTCGATGGCCTAAATTCGAACATGTTTCGAATCATTCCGAATAACGGCAACATTTTGAATAAAGTTTCACTCGATTATGAGCAGCAGACGTCGCTCCAATTCATCGTTCGAGTGACGGAGATAAATAGCACGGTATCGTCTACTATTCACGTCACGGTGAATCTGATAGACGTCAACGATAATGCTCCCGTTTTAGCCCAAACGGATTACCAGGTAATACTTCCGATGGATTCCACATACGTCGTCAAAATAACAGCTACTGATAGAGATTCGGGAAGAAACGGGCAACTCTCATATTCGCTGAATCGACCTGAAATCTTTACTATCGATTCTAACGGTTATATATCCATGCGGAATTTATCCTTGCTCAAAGACACCAACAATGCGTTCCTCGTTGTGACAGCACGTGACAATGGCTTCCCTGTCCGGAAATCAGTTCAAGCTACTGTTATCATAACAATGATCGGGCGACAAGAACCGCTTTTACCTCAACTTGTATACGAGATAACAGTCAATGAAACTCTCCCGATCGGCAAGGATATATTAAACGTGAGAGCCACGATTCCGAACGGACACGGAGCAGTTCAGTACTCCATTGAAGACGCAGAAGAAAGCAGGTACTTTGATATCAATGCATATTTCGGACGTATTACAACAAAAGCGAAATTTAATTACGATATTTCGCCGCGTCATAAATTTATTGTGAAAGTACAGAATTCGTTGGATGCGAAAAAGATCTCTTTCGCAACTGTTATTATTAAAATAATAGATTTCAACGATCATCGTCCTGTTTTCGTAACAAAAACAAAGGATATCTTCATCGAAGAAACGACCGGTATTGATCGCTTGATTGCCACTGTAGAAGCAACAGATGCAGATAAAGGCTCCAACGCTGATATCTCATATTTTATTGAAAGCGGTAATTTAAATTTCGCATTCACCGTCAATAAAGTAGGCGAAGTACGGCTTAATAATACTTTAGATCGTGCGACCAAGGATTTCTATACGTTAGTGCTGAGAGCACAGGATAGTGGCAATCCGAAAGGGATATCGGATCCGTTATCGTTGAGGATTACCGTGAAACCGAAACCCAGTGTGGAGGAGAAGAAACCTGTCGTGGCAATAACCATTCCGACCCCAACTACACGTACTGAGAAGTATGATGTTGAACTGCAGATGAATGATAACGGAGATCCAGATTGTAAGTTTATCTGCTTTATTTTTATTTGCTTTCTATTCACTGACCACTCGAACATGTTGGTCCACATGTTGGCCTTGTAAGGCAAGTAAGACACGGCTCATGCGCACTACTTATGTAAGGGATCGTCGCTAAATTATGACATGAATTAGATCTTTTGATTGGTTAGAAATTACATCATCAAGAAACAGTTAAAGAAGCATTTTTATCATTTTTGATTTCAACAAATCATCAAATCGTGAAATTTTGAAATTGAACCAATTAGCTTCTTGATGCTGTAATCTTTAACCAATCAAAGAGCTAGAATAGCCAAAATTTGGCTTCAACCCCTAAGACACGACTCAAATGCCCCGGTGAAAGCCACGCAGTAAAATTCTTGATAGCGTCTCGGATGGGATAAATGAAATAATTGACCGTTGAAGACAACTCTCAAGGCTTTTGGTCACTAGCAGAAACCCATTGTTACCCTACAAATATTTCCCCAAATATTCCATATTGATTTTCTTTCATTGGGGTAATTAGCCAGGACGTAGTAAGCGGTGTTTTAAAAATTATTGACCGTGTCTTGTGGCCCAATCCATCTAATTCATTAGGTTTTCGAAGTTATGCTTATATCGAAAATCAACTTTAGATCAAAACATTTGAGGCATTTACTAATTGCTTGCAGATATTTTCGAGGGGTGTGAAAAGTCTTCGTCTCGTTCTCGGGGGTTAAGGGTTACCATCAACGTTCTGTAATTTCATTTTATCCACGTTTAATGATGGACTGTTACTGATATTTTATCAAACAGAGACCATAACGTCTAGGGACTAAGGTTTTTTTAACCCTTAACGGATAAAGTCCGTTAAAAGGCTGATGGGGTTTGAGGTCGTTTGCCGAAGATGTCACAAATCCTCATAACGATTAATAAATTTCAAATTTGTTACATGATCAGACCTTCTCATCTTGTTTTCTTGTCATATTTTAATACTTTACAGATTTATTAGTATAAATGAACATTAGTACATACGATATAATGTTATTGGAGATGGAAAAATATGATTCAGCAATAATACTTTTTTTATCAATAAAATTTCAAAAAAAATCTTTATCAATAAAATTTCAAAAAAGTTTTCGTCTGCTTTGGAGTATGGGGTAAACTCTTTAAGGCCACAAAACCTATTTTTGGATGTTTCTTAACTTCGTTCTTATATTCTTTAGATGCGTACTACACGACGTTACCTCGAACCTCGTGGTATGACGTTAATTATAAGGGAAACATCAACAAGAACAACATGCGGAAGTACCTCGCCTACTCACTTGACGTACAAGTACCCGACTCGTCCCCCGCCCTTCGGAAGAAACGTTCAGTCGAATACCTCGACAGCATGTTCGGTGAGCATGCGCAGAGTCGTTTGAGAAGAGACGCGAACAACACACAGCCTCAACAAGCCCAGGCAGGTGGTGTACAGGAGTTCCAAATCGGGGATCAATCCGAATGTAAAGAACCACAGAATCCCGATATTCCGTGTAATGGTCCGCCCCTCGATCCTAACGTTTCCTATCGGTAATGCTCTATAGATTTTAAAGGGATGAACAATTTAGCTTAAATCAATGTTAAAATTCTTGTAGTACAAACTTTGCAAAGCACCTTAAGCATCTTACCGTGTCACAGGTTCTCCAGCGCAAGGAGTTATATGTCTACAAAAAAAAGGGATGGGTGTGATACATGATATCTATCCGAACGAAATTTAATTCAGCAGCTAATTCATGCGGTACCCAGCAGCTAAAATTATTTCGGAGCCCTGGTTATGGAGAGTAACAAATTTAGATTGCAGATCATCTTTTCAAATATTTTTCTTATCGTTTTATTTTCTCTATTTTCTACGTATACACACATTGTCACACTACATCGACCGAAAATCTGAAAATTTAAAATAACCATACTGACACTAGGTTATTTTTAACCCTGTTTTAACTGTGCGCTTATTATGGCGTCATTGCTCCACGCCATCGTTGAAAATCTGAAACTCGCCGTAATAATGCATTTTTTTAATGATCAGTTTTTAGGCCAAAATGAATTACCGAGTTTGCTTAGATTTTGTCTGCTGCTTATATATACAATTTTTGTGAGGATGTTTTTTTTATTTTTTTTTAGATACAGTATATCAGGTAATAATGGCAGCAATGTCGATTCGAGCGGTGGGACTAATTCAACGCAAGGTATGTTCATTGCTTCTCTTTTATTGAAATATGTGTTGGAAACAGGAGTAATTCAGTGGTTGATACTATAAACTGTTGCTTCATATCAACTGTAACTATGAACTATGAATATACATTCAGGGAGAAGATGCAGAATCTTTTTCCGTTAACATTGTTTGAGGTGTAACGGACTCGGTACAGATACTAAAACGGATACGGGGAATCCAAAAAGGACGGTTCCAAAATTTAAAAAGGGCAAAAATTGGCATATGTAGTAAATCGAGGCCGTAGAAGTCAAAAATTATAAAAATCTGATCTTGTTTGACAGGTGGTCATTTCTATGAATAATTAATGGATTATGCGTCAGTTAGACTAAAATAGATATCATATTCGGATTCCCCATCCCTTAATTAGTATCCGTACCGATTTTCAGCTTAATCTGACAACTTTTATTTTTGCGGGGCTGGGACCTAGTTTGACATATGGATTTTAGCCCTTTTCCCAATGTTTTTAAATTTTGGGACCGTCATTTTTGGATTTCTCGTATCCGTTTTGGTATCTGTACCACATTTCAGGTTTATCTGGCAACTTTAAATTTTCAGGGGGCCGGGCAGTCTGTCTGTCGGTCGGTTGATGACGTCATTGAAGGTTCACGATTTATTAAAAATGTTCTCGCGAAGATTTTTGGTTTTTAAATACGCTCGGTAAGGTTGGCGAGTTTCATGCCTCAAAAGAGTGCTGCAGAATCACACTTCTCTGGGGCCCGTATAATTTCTTCATTGGATGCATCTCGGATCCTTATTTCTTGATAGGTTGGAAACTTTAAAACACTTCACTCATTTTTCTTCTCCTTTCTTTTTTCTTTTAGTTATCACACAACCTTCAACAGTCGCGTCGGCAATGATTCTCGACTATGACTACCCTCATGTGTATTTCATTCTTGGCCTCGTTGTCATGGGAGTAATGTTGCTCATCTCAACGTCTACGATAGGATTTATACTACTACATGCTCAGTAAGTTTTCCATATTTCTTTCTTCTACAAACCGTTGTTTTTGTAAGAAAATAAAGGCAATCAGTCAATTCAACACCAAATATGTTGGATGGTCATCTATATAACTATTCTGTATACACTTGTTATAAAACAAACTTGAGATTTGCCCAACCTCAAAAGTTGCTTAATTTATTTCACCATTTTTAGGCTCAAAATTGCTAAGTCGTTGTTCAATATATGATGTAGAATATGACAACTACAGTTCTTGCCCTTGGAAGAAGTTTTTTTTTTAACAGACTGTTAGTATGTGGGATCACCATGGGAACTATTTTAACCCTATTTTTTATTGGGGGGGGGGGGGTGTAAAATTACACCCCCTACTTATTTTCCCAAAAAATGATGCAATTTCCTAGATTTTCGGTATGAAGCAAGTCCAAC
>JAUKPT010000187.1:0-24109 GCA_032273505.1 Nanomia bijuga | reverse complement strand
GTAGAATAAATAGACTTATTAATTTTATTAATTACAATATATTTCTGCCTAACCGGCCATTTTCAAGTAATAAGATAAGATAAAAAAAAAATCATTAATATTTGAAGAAAGAGTACGATATAAGGGCTTTCTGTGATAAAAAAGAATTTAGTTGATACGATTCTTGGTTTATTGCTAAAAATGAGACTCTTTTCTTTTTATCGGCATACAGTTTATAAGCATATTGACCCTGAAAATGTCTGAAAATTTAAGCATATTTTTAGCATATTTTGAGCTTAAGAAATATAAGCATAGCCAAATTTCATCATATATGTACATCCAATTTGGATGAATAAGCATAATCATAGACATATTTTTATCATTAATTTTAAGCACATTGAGGATTAGTCAAGAAACATTATGCTTATAAAAAAAGGACTGCAACAACAGTAATGACATTGCTTCTTTTGAAAAAAAATAAAGAAGCAATATTTTCATCCGATCTCTGTTTAGCGATCTCGATCTAAATCAACCGCTTTGTTTACTTACTTTGCCTAATTTAGTTTGGTGTTCACGGATTTCCTTGGTATGCATCTCGATCTTTTGTTTGCTTTCTTGTTCAATTTCGATCTTGGTTCGTTTCATTTCTTCGTAACTGGCTTGCATTTCACCAATCATTCGAACAGCGTCTTTGTGTTCAGATTTAGCTTGGTCTTTTTCGCGTTGAACCTTGCAAAGGAGAAAGAAAAGAGGAATGAGTAAATGATTGCAGTCCTTCCATTATATCCATGTTGCAACAATTAAGGACAAAAAGATTTTTAGCATTTTGCATGCCGGAATAAAATAAAAGCATTATTACGCCATGGATGTATTGCGAAATTGTGAGCGGTCTTATTTTTCTACTAAAATGTAGTTTCTTTGAAGTTTAGAACTTACAAAAGTGTCTGAATTATTACAAATGTGGGTGAATGCAAAATTTTCATTTGTGCGAGAAAGAAGTTGAGTTTCCTTTGAGCTACAAAAGATGGTTTGATATTTCCCAAAAAGGTTCCATCAGTTTGAAGAAAAGAAAATCATGTTTGTGCGTGTGCGTTTCTTGTATGTGCTGGTCATGAGTGCACATGTAACTATTTGTTCTTTGATGGAAATATGAATTGACCAACCTAGAAAATATAACGATGGATTACTGACATCGATATAGAGAAATAATAAATTTAATTGGAAAAAGTGAAATGTTACATGCCATCTTTGACGAATAGTGTGAAAACCGCTGTCAAATTTGGAACTAGGCCGTAATTTCAAATATTATAACCTTTTATGAACTTATTAACAATCTTGCATTTTCTGTAAATGGTTGTTTTTCAATATTTTCTTACCTTCTTTAAGTCTTCCTTTTGTTTTTGGATTTCTTTTCTTAATTGGTTAGCATCGTTTTCAAGAGCTAATCTCTTAGATTTCAATTCTTCAATGAGCATATCTTTTTCTTGGATGGTCTTGATTTGAGCTTCTGATGTACGTTTGTGTTCACGAATATGTCTTTCAAAGTCTTTCTTGCTGTCTCTTGTTCGGTTCTTTTCGTCAGCAATTTCGTTCTTCAATTCAGATTGTTCACGTGTAATGGATTCGATTCTGTTTTGTAATTCTTGGATGGTTTGGGTGGCTTCAGTGTATTTAGATTCGATTTGTACGACCTTGGATTCGTAGTTTTGGATCTTACGGTTACCTTCTTCCATGATCTTTTCGAGATCTTGTTTCTCATGTTTCTGTTCCTTGTTCATCTTCTCCATCTCATCAAACTTAGCTTGCCATACTTGACATTCTTGTGAAATCTTCTTTTTGTCCATTTCCAAGTTGCTAATAGTTTGTGAAATGTTGTCGGTCTTTCTCTTGATATCTTCGTTATCCTTGTTTAAGTTGGAGTTCTGTTTCTTCTCTGATTCGAATTGATCTTCCAAATATTTACATCTGGTAGTTCTTTGGTCGAATTCTTTCTCGATCTTTTCAATGATGAAGGTAATTTCTTCGGTGGTCTTCTCGATCTCGTTGGCAGTATCTGGGAATCTGTTCTTGTGGTCTGGAACAGTGACATGGTTGACTTCAACGTTTGTCAATTTCTTCGATACATTTTGGATTTCTTGAAGGACAGCAGTCTTTTCTCGTGAGATAATGTCGTATTGTTCTTTAGTCTGTGAAATAGTAGATTTCAATACTTCGACTTCACGTTCCAACATACGGACACCAGACTTTAATCTTTCGATTTCGCTATCCTTCTCTTGGATCTTGTTGTATAATTCGTTGTGTAATTTCTCGTTATCGGCACCCATTGCACGGATTTGTTTCTGCAAGTTGGTGATCTCGGTGTTCAATTTTTCAATTGTTTCTTTACCGTGATCAACTTGATCTTTGCTGAGAGCAAGGTTATTTTGTTCAGTTCTAAAGTCCATTTCGGTCTTAGACATAGCTCCTTTGACAGCGGCTAATTCATCTCTGAGATTTTTGTTTTCATCATCAGTATTCTTTAAATGATCACATTTAGCTTCGAGATCCTTAACCAAGTTAATGGCTCGTTCAAGTTCTCGGCTCATGTTCTCATTGTTAGCCTCTTCTTTTTCTAATTTTTGTACAGCAGCTCTTAATTCTGCATCCATCTTCTTGTTTTTACCTTCAGAAGTTTGGAAGTCTTTTTCCATGCTGCTGAGAGCATTCTTGCATTCATCGAGTTCTTTCTCTAATCGTTCTTCCTTCTCCATAGCACGGTTAAGGGAGGATTCCATTTTGGTAGTTTGTTTGTGACTGTTAAGAATTTCTTCTTGCAATTGGTTGTTTTTGCCAAGTGCAGCATCGCAATCTTGTCTCAATTTTTCTGCCTCACTTTGGAGCATTCTCATTTGATTCTCTAATGATTTCTTCTCTTCTTGAGTAGTCTGCAAGACAACAGCGATATCTGATGATTTACGGTGAGTTTCAAGTAACTCATTCTGTAATCGGTCACGCTCTTGATCTAATGAAGACATTTCTTGTTCTAATTTTTGTAATTTATTGTTTAGAGAATCTTGATCTTGTCTCATTCTGTTGCTATCTTGAGCAGCAGAATCGTATCGAGATTTGGTTGAATCATATTGGTCCTTGAATTTTTCACAATCAGATCTGTATCGGTCACGTTCTTCTTTGCAGCTTTCGTAAGAGGTTGTTAATTCAGCAATCTTTTTGTGGAATGCTGCGAGTTCTTCTCGTAATTTTTCTTTATCACCCAAACTTCCTTCGTAATTTTCCTTTAATCTGCAGACAGATAAGTGAGATGCAATCATATCTTGATGGATCTTTTCTTTCTCCTCTTGCAATGCAAGATGTTCTTGTTCAAGTTGATGGTATTTCTCTCTTAAGCTTTCGAGTTCTTCTTTGATTGCTTTCTTTTCACTTTCAGCAGTATCGACTTCATGTTGTTTGTTGGCTAAGTCTCGTTTAAGAGATGTAACCTCACCTTCGAGAGTTGTCATACGGCTTCTCAAATCATCAATGATTGAGCTCTTGTGTGACACTTCTTTGAGGTATGAGTCGCATTTGCGTTGGAGTTCGAGGATTTGTTTCTGTAAGTTCATCATTTCTTCTCTATCTTCAGCTGTTCGTTGACGAGCTTCTTCCAATTGTGTTTCAACATAGGATTTCTCCTTTTGTGCTTGAGTCAACATATTTTCCAACCGTTGTACCCTGGTGTTAAGAGCCTGGATCTCAGCCTTGAGTTCTTCTTTGCTTTGTTCGCTTATTCTAAGAGACTCCTTAACTTCAGTTAGTTGTTTCTTGGTGTTCTCCAATTCCTTTTGAAGATCCTTGTTTCGGTCTTCAGCACTTTCAAGGGCAACTTCCAATTCAGAAATACGTTTTTGGGCATTCATGAGCTCTTCCTTCAATTCATTCTTCTTATCTTCAATGACTTTGTTTGCTTTTTCCAAAGCATTGATTCTGCTCTTGGTGGCATTGAGTTCATGTTCCAATATAGTTACCTTTTTGTGTGCAGTCAACATTTCGGTTTGTAATTTATTTTCTCGTTCTTGACTACGTTTGTAACTGTCTTCCAAAGTCTTATATCTAGCCAAAGTGGTATCCAATAATTTTTGGAGATCATCGCGTTTATCACAAGTCAATTCGTATTCACCTTCAATCTTGGTGAGTTTCTTATGCAATTCCATGTGTTCAGCTTCCAAAGCTTGTTTCTCTTTCTCTAATTTGTCGACTTGCATTTCGAATTTTTCAGCCTTCATCTTATAAGATTCCAAGTCTCTTTCGAGTTGATCCTTTTCACGTTCAAGAAGTTGAATGGCTAAGTCTTTGTCAGTTAATTCCTGTTCAAGTTCTTTGATTCTTTTGATGAATTCTACTTTTTCTCCATCAGCGTTCTTGAGAGCAGCTCTCAATTCACGGACTTCCTTAGTGAGTTCATTAACTTCTTTTCGTAATTTGTCTCGTTGAGCCTTCAATGAATCGTAATCTTTAGGTCCTCCAGCATTATGGGTCAATTGATGGATTTCAGCCAAAAGGCGAGCATTTTCTGCTTCTAATTTGGCATTTCTTTCTCTCAGTTTCTCCAATTGGTTCTTCAAATCTTCGATTTCTTTCATCAATCGTTCGTTCTTTTCTTTAAGGGAGTTCTTATCAGATTCAGCTTCCATCAATTTAGTATTAAGGGCATTATTTTCTTGTAATAAAGCACGATGATCAACATTGAGACGGTCTAATTCAGCCTTGAGGTTTGCGATTTCTTGTTTAGCTGCTTCAAGATCTGATTCTAAACCGGCCTTGTCCATGCTCAATCGGTCGATCTGTTGTTGTTTTTCTTTGATTTCACCTCTGAGTTGTTCAACAAGTCGCTCGGTTTCCCCGAGTTTTCTTGTAATTTCATTGATGTCATCCTTAAGTTTCTTGTTTCGCGAGTTAGCTTCATCAAGTTGTCCTTTAAGTTGTGCATATGATGCAGAATCTTCTTGGATCTTACGTTCAAGTTCATCGATTTTTCGGTCACGGTCTCGGATTTCTAATAACAATTTCTCTTCTTCGCTCTTCATAATAACGTATTGTGACTCTAAATCAGCCAATCTACGTTGTTCTTGAGCCAAATCTTGTTGTAATTGTTCAATAGTGGCATCCTTCTCATCAACAGATGAAGTGACCTGTGAAAGTCTTTGATGTAAGTCGTTAATCTCTTTGTTGAGTTTATCGATCTTATCTTCGAAGTTACCGCGATCAGCTTCTGCTTTGCTTAATCGGATCTTCAACAAAATGATTTGTTGTTGTAATCCAGACACCTCGTTGTGGACGCTCAATAACTCTTCTTGTAATTCCTTTTCTCTGTCCGTGAATCGGGCATTGATGCCTTCCAATTCTCGGATTCTACGTTCTGATTCAGTCAATAATCTCTTGTATTCATCACGTTTGTTGCCAGCACCCTCCAAATCAACTTCCAATTTAGAAATCTTCTTGTGGAGAAGTATATGTTCTTGTTGGAAGTTATCTCTCTCTTTCTCAACATCTGCTTTTGCAGCTTTAAGGGCATCCAATAAGGCTTTAACTTCTTCGTATTCTTGTTGGGAAACAGTCTCTTCACTGGATCCCATTTGTTCCATTTGAACATGATGTTCCATGGATTGTTGTTGCCCTAATATTTCCTGTGGTGTTGGCATAGATTCCATTTCACGTTTAAGTTGATCATTGGCATCTGTGATTTCATTGACTGATCGTTTCAAGTTACTATTTTGTTGTTTCATGGCGTCATTGTCTTTAGCTAATTGTGCGTTCTCAGATTCCAGATCTTCAAGTGTTTTGTTAGCGAATTTAAGATCATCCTTTAATCTATCATGTTCACGTTGAAGTCTGTTGAATTTCTCTCTAAGTTCGTTGTATTCACGTTCAAGATTAGCAAGAGCATCTTCTAATCTTGCCTTTTCATCACGGAGGGTATCGTTAACCATACCCAAACTAAACAATTTAGCTTTCAATGCATGTAACTCGTTTTCGAGTAAAACGTAGTCTTTCGTTAATTTTTCATAAGCGTCCTTCAATTTTTGTAAATCTTTTTTGAGGGTAGAATTCTTTGATTCCAAGCTCTTGACTTGTGATGTCAAACTGTCAATGATGGATTGTTTCTCAGCATTTTCCCGAGTCAATCGATCGATTGTTAATTTCATGTCAGAAATGTTCAATTGCAATTTGCTAATTTCATCCTTATTTCTTTGGATTCTGGATTTAGCCTCTTCCAATTCTCCTCGTAAGCTTGATTCGTTTTGTTGCGATTTTCGCAATTCCTTTTCGAGTAAGCTTACTTTGTCTTGTAACTCTTTGCTCAATCTCTCTATATCCTCCTTCTCTTCTCTAAGAGCGTTCAAGATATTTGTGAGCTCCGCTACCTTCTTTCTACTTTCGAACAGTTCCCTGTCGATCTCTTCCTTCCTTCTTTGGACAGCATCCAACATAGCATGCAATTTGTTCATAGCTTCATTCAAAGATTCATTTTCTTTCTCCAAAGTAGCTTTTTCGGCCTTCAATCGGTCAATGGTCTCTTCTTTTTCCTTTATTTCTTGAAGTGCTGATTCAAGTAATCGTGTCTTTTCATAGTTCTCCTTTTGTAATTCACTTACTTGAGCCTTTAAGTCTTCCAAGGTTCGGAGAGCATCTTCCAACTCTTTCTCGAGTTGTGCCTTTTGTTTTTGAAGGTTATCCACTTGTGGTTGGAGTCGCGAAATAAGAGCTTTAGCTTCTTCTAATTCGTTGCTCATATGTTCATTTTCAAGTTCCAATTTTCGGTTATGCTCTTTCATTTGATCATATTCTTCTTGTAATCTGGCAAGTTGATGTTCGAGATCGTGATTCTTTCTCTTCACATCTTCGAACAATTGGGTAATCTTTTGTAATTTTGATTCGGAAACAGACAATTTATTTTCCAATTCAGTTTCATTTTCTCTGCTCTGTTGTAAGGCTGATTCAAGGTCGGTGATTTTGGTTCGGAGTTGTTCGATCTCGTCAGCCTGTCGCTTAACATTTTCCTTCATGGCTTCATAGGCAGGTTCCAATTCAGCCAATTTAGTATTCAACATTTGGACAGTGCTTTCTAAATCACGGACTTTGTCAGTCAAACGGTCAATTTCTTTTTCTTTCTCTTGGATGTCATACTTCAATCGTTCAATCTCATCTTCAAGTTCAGCCCTGATGTGTCTCAATTGAGTGATGAGTTCATTCTTTTGTCTGATCTCTTCCTTCATTTGTTCGTTGATAGTTCTCAATTCTTCAACTTCTTGTTGTAATCGTTCAATGTCACTTCTCAAAGTCGAAATGGTTGATCGCAATTCCCTGTTTTCACGCTGTAATTCATCAACTTGTTGTTGCAAGTTGCTGATTTCAGCTTGTAAAGCAGGGATCTTTTGAAGGGCTTCATTCAATTCCTTTTGAAGTTTTTCATTTTCCAAGATCACCTTTTGCATCTTTGATTCGAATTCAGCAATTTCAGCTTGTAATTTGACAATTTCATCTTGGAGACGAGCTTGTTCGCGCATGCTTCGTTCGTAATCTTGTCTTAATTGGGTAACGGTCTGTTTCAAACTTGCCAATTGTCGTTCATAACTTGATACCTTGCTCTTCAATTCATCAATGAGACTAGTCATTTGAGAAATTTCTTTCATGGCATCTTCGTATTTGAATTTGATATCAGATAATTCTTGTTCAATGCGAGCATATTCTTCTTTCAATTTCATGAATTGTGATTTCGAGGCTTCCAATTGGTCTTTCAAGTCACGTTTTTCATAGATTTCTTTTTCTAATTTGGCCTTGATTTCAGATATAGTTGTGGTCAGGGTGCGGACAGTTTCTTTGGTTTCTTTCAAGTCAGTTGTCATCTTGTTGAATTTGGTTTCCAATTCACGATGTTTGGTGGTCAAGGTCTTGAGGGCTCGTTCAGATTCATTCTTTTCTCGAGAAACGGTTTGGAATTTGGTTTCAAGAGATTGGAATTTAGTGGACGAGCTTTCAATTTCTTGTCTTAATCGAGTTTCTCTTTCAATACTTCTCTTAAGTTGAGCCTCAACTTCAGCCAATCGTTTGGAGCTAGCATCAGCCTTCATCTTTAATTCTACGGCTTCAGTTTTGACCGTGGTGATGGTCTTCTCCATGGTGGCGATCTTGGTAACTTGAGTGGTGATTTCTTCTTGCAAGCACTTGGATTCATCTTTAGATTTGTTGGTTGAGGATTTGACAGTTGTGACTTCCTTCTTCAAGTTATCACGTTCACTTTCGATTGTTTGTTTTACAACATTCAATCGTTCAATGCAAGTCGTCTTCTCAATCAATTCCTTCTTGAGTTGTTCCATTTTCTTGGTGGATTCACGTAATTCATTTTGGGTCTTTCCTAACTGTTCTTTTTCTGCAGAGCTTGTTTGGTAGATACGCTCCTGTTTCTGTACAAGGGTTTCCTTTTCGCCAAGCAATACCTTTTGTTGGTTTTCAATGTTTTGACATTTATTTTGAATGGCTTGAAGACCACGTTCGGCCTCGGTCTTTTCTTGTGCTACTTTTTCAATCTTGGTTTCCATAGTCTGTACTTTGTTTTCCATAGTCTTCATGACCATTTCAGATTCTCGGCTTGATTCTTCCAAGCTTTCAATCATTACTTCACGGTTGGAGACTTCAGTTTCAAGAGTTTCGACTTTAAGTTGGACTTCCTTGATCGTAGTTTCCATTTCAATGACAATACGCTCTTTTCGGGTAATTTCTTGTGTAAGAGATTCAATCTTTCTTTGGAGCTCTCTGATTGATCCTTCCAATTTCATAATTGTTTCTTTGTAGGTGATTAATTCTTTTCTTAATTCATCCAATTGCATTTGCATGCTGTTACGTTGTTTAGTTACAGTTTCAATCTCAGTTTCTAATTGCGATACCTCTTGTCTCAATGAAACAAGCTCTTCTTCTAAGAAGGCCTTTTCTTGTTCCATACTGACAACCAATGATTCGAGTTCTTCGATTCTCCGGTTGGAAATCAATATGGTTTGTTTCAATTCATCGTTCTCTGTTCGGATTCTTTCGATTTCAGATTCGATTTCAGTGATGGTCATTTGTAATTCACTAACTTGTCCTTCAAGTTCGTGGATTTGATCCTTGAGTTGATCAATGACGCTTTCATATTCATGGATGGTCTTTTTGGCCGTATTCAATGATTCTTCTAATTGGACAATGATTGATTGTAAATCAGCAATCTTCTCCATTAGAGATCTTTCGCGTTCGATACATTTTTTGTAAGATTGTTCAAGCGTAACATATTTTTTGTGGAGCTCATGTAATTCAGCATGTAATTCATCACGCTTCTTCTTGACTTCAGTTAATTCATCTTCAAGCTCCTTAATTCGTTGCATTGCGGATTGGATCTGTTGTTCCAAGGTTCGTTTCTCTTGTTCCAAGATATCAATACTTGATCTCAATCGTTCAATTTCTTGTTCAAGTTTCTTTTTGGCTTCTTGGAGATGAGAAATCTTAGTTCTGAGCTGTTCAATAATTGTTTCTTGTTCATAGATTTGTTTAGCTTGTTCAGTATTAAGACGTTGAAGTTCATCATTGTCGTTCTTCAATCTTCTATTTTCTTCGCTCAATGTTTTTACTTCATCTTCTAATCGTTCGATTTTCACCAACAATTCGCTGTTTTCTCTCAAAGCAGCTTG
Source organism: Nanomia bijuga (assembly GCA_032273505.1). Taxonomy (NCBI): domain Eukaryota; kingdom Metazoa; phylum Cnidaria; class Hydrozoa; order Siphonophorae; family Agalmatidae; genus Nanomia; species Nanomia bijuga. Next base: position 14,438 of record JAUKPT010000187.1, on the reverse strand, counting down.
TAATTGTGGTTCAAGTTTAGCAATACGTTGTTCGGCTTGTCTCAAACTTCGTTGCATTTCAAGACGTTCATGTTCGGATTTGTCGTATTTGACCTTGAGTTCATTGTACTTGCTGTTAAAGGCAATCAATTCCTCGTTAAGACGATCCTTTTCTTCAGCCAATTGTTGATTAGCAGACTCGAGATCGCTGATCTTTTGTCTTAATCGGATGAGTTCATCCTGGAGGGTCTTGTTTTCTTCACTCAAAGCATCACATTCTTGTTGTTTCTTGGTAAGTTCATCTCTTACTGATTGTAATTGACCAACCAACACAAGGATTCTAGCTCTGGCTTCTTCCAGAAGATGGTCCTTATGTTTCAATTCCCGTTTGTATTGTTCAGCAGCTCGTTGAGCGTCAGTTAATTGACGTTGAGTGTTGAGCAAGTCTTCCTTTAAGTCCTTGAGTTTCTTCTTTAATTCTTCACATTGGGCTTTGTATTCATCTCGTTGTTTGATAGCTGCTTTGAGTTGTGGTTCAATCTTCATCAAAGCGTTCTTAACAGTGACTAATTCGGCTTCCAAAGCTTGTGCTTCTTGAACCAATTTGTCAAGGTTAGTTTTCAATTCAGCGATCTGTTTCTTAGCGTTAGCAAGTTGACTTTCAAGGTCGTTCTTTTCTTGCTCAAGCATTTCCAAGACTGTTTCTAATTCACTGATCTTTCGTCGTAAGGCATTATTTTGATTATGGGCATCATCAAGTTCATTCTGTAATCGCTCAATCATGGCATCTCTGTCACGAATGATGTTACGGATTGAAGCCAATTCAGTTTCCAAACTGCTGATCTTGCTTCGTGCTTCTCTCAAAGCATCTTCAAAGTCCTTGATCTTTTGTTTCAAATTCCTGTTGTCCTTTTCGGCATCTTCTAATTGCATTTCCAAAGAGTTTATTTCACGTTCAAGTTCAGTGACACGTTTCTTCAAGAAATCGTTTTCACCTTCAAGATCGTAAATTCTTTGTTCAGCAACAGTAAGTTTTTCCATAACCTTATCTTTTTGTTGTTCAGCCAATTGCTGAGCAGTTTGAGCCTTTCGGAGTTGTTCCTTAAGGGTATCGATCTCGGTTTCCTGTTTGTAGTTGGTGTTCTTTAATTCGTCAATGATTCGGTCACGTTCAAGGATTTGGTCAGCATATTTCTCACAGATCTTTTGATGTTCAAGATATTCACGTTGGATACGTTCAAATTCTTCTTTGTATTTCTGTGATAGACCTTTTTCAGTTTCGAGGTGTCCGACAACATGATCTCTCTCCTGGTATGCCATATCGATTGCAGATTCCAATTTAGTAATCTTAGCCTTTAATGATCTAGCTTCATTTTCAAAGTTACGTTGAATAGTTTCAATTTCAGATTCCAAATCAGTAACTCTGGAGCGCATATCCGATACCAGTTTTTGCAAGTTGTCCTTATCCTCTTCACTAGCTTTGAATAATCCGTCCAATTCATAGTTTCGTTGTTTCAAGTTGTTGATGTCGTTCAATAATTCCTGTTTCTCTTCCGTGATTGCTTCAACAATGGTCTTCATGTTAGTCAATTCAGCTTCAGCAGCTTGGAAGTCCCGTGATACCTGTGATAATTCCTTTCTCAATTGCTCAATGATACGTTCTTTTCCAGCTTCGTCTTTGTCCAATCGTTCCATCTTAGCCAAAAGTTCCTCGTAGTTCTTCTTTAGTTCATTGTATTCATCCGTACTCTTCTTGCAACGTTGCCTTGCATCATTACATTGCATTTTCAAGTCTCCGATGACACGTTCTGACGTTGATAATTGTTCTTCGAGTTGCCTGATCTTTTTGTCCATATCCCGTTTCAACTCCTCATTTTCACGTTGAGCTAATTCGTTCATTGCTTCGAGTTCAAAGATTTTCCTGTGGGAGTCTTCGAGTTCCTTAGCAAGACCTTCATATTTGTCGTCGTAGATTTCGATGTTGCCGAATAACGATGCATTTTGTTCCTTAATGACATTGATTTCCTTTTCTAGGCGAGTGATGGTTGATTTTGCGACGGTCAGTTCCTGGTTCACCTTACTTTCATGAGCTTGATGTTTCTGTAAGGATTGTTCTAAGATTGGTACACGGGCTTCATAAGCGTTAATTTCTTTGCGGTATTGAGAGTTTTCTTCTTGGAGTTTTTGGATCGAGATTTCAAAGTCAGAGATTCTGCGGTTAGCAGCAGCCAATTCCTTACCTAATCGATCCTTTTCACGGGCGGTTGATTCCAGAGACGTCTTGCAGCTTTCGAGTTCGCGACTGTACTTCTCAGCGTCTTTGCGGAAGTTGTCTTTTTCATTTCGGAGTTGTTGAATTGTCTGGTCCTTGTTTTCGAGATCCTTAAATGCGTTGTCAAGTCGTTTTTGCATATCTGCAATAATAACTCTTAAACGGTTCAATTCCTCGCGTGCCTTCAATGCCTCTTCCAATTGGGATTTCAGTGAAGCCTCCTTACGTTTCAAGTCAGCAATGATGTTGTCATGTTGAGCGTATCGTTGTTTGGTTGCCTCTAATTCACGATCCAGTTCCTGGTTTGACCTTGATAAACGTTCGTTGTCCTTGGTTACACTAGCATATTTCTTTTGTAAAGCGTATAATTCACGTTCACTATTTTCCTTATCCTGTTGTAACTTTTGGCCAACATCTCTCAATTCCATTAGGGTACGTTCCAAAGCGGTCAAATCTCTGTGTATACGGTCTTTTTCCATTTTCGTCTTATGCCATGTGGTTTCCGATTCGTGTAATTTTTGTTGACATCCACCATACTCCTCTCTCAAGCGATCATTCTCGCGTTGAATCTCACGGAGTTCATTTTGCATTTTTTCGAGGTCCTGGACACAGTCTTTGAGTTCTTCTTCCATGGCTCTTCGTTCTTGAGTTAATTTCTCGAACAGGGAGTCACGTTGGATTGCTTCACGGGTAGAGGCTTCAAGTTTGTATTGCAACTCTTCGATCTTACGCTGTCTTAAGATAACATCGTCTTGACCGGCAGCTGCACGTCTATTAGCCTCTTCCAGTTTGTTTTTCAAGTTGGTGTATTGTTTGCTAGCTTCCGCAAGGTCTATATCACTTTGAGCCATCTTCCGTTTACAAGCCTGTATTTCACCGAGAATTTCTTCACGATCCTGTTTCAAGCGTTCATTCAAAGATTCCAACTCCGTTGTGCGTTTCTGCGATGCCATTAGTTCAGTCTGAAGGTTATCCTTCTTCTGTTGTAATGTTTCATACGCAGCACGCATGGCGGAGAGTCTTTGAGTTGCAGGAACAAGTTCTTGTTGAAGTTCTTGCTTCTCTTGTTGAGTGGCTTCATACGCCGCCTCTAGACGAGAGATCCTCTTCTGAGCTTGGAGGACCTAAAAGAAAGAGAAAAGTGATACGAATTTAGATTGGATAATAGATTTGAATACATGCGATTCATTCCAGTCAAGATCTCCTTAAAAAGAAGAATTGGAAAAACACAACTAAAGCACCGGACTAGAGTAAATAGGACTCTTAATTGGCTACAAAAAAGTACATTCTATAATGTACAATATATAATATTTTCTGGTGTTTAAAGGCATTTACGATAAGTGGTAAATTGATTACGAATTATCTTAATTAGTTTTTCCTGCAGTTTTTATCCATCATTATCGAATCTTGATAAGAATGACAATGGCAATGACATAATAGTATAAATTTCGACTATATGTACAAAAAAGTTATTGATCAAATATTTGATAAAAAAATCAAATACTTCATAAAAATTTATATTTTCTTGAATATTCTAACCTGGTGTAAATTTCTGCATTTGCATTCTACAATAGGCATTTTGAATTTTATTTATCTATTAATTCTAAACTTTTTTGATATATTCTTTAATTCTCAATGCCCAAGATGTCTGTCAATTTTTTTTCACTATTTTTCCTTTCTTTCACTATTGTAGTTTCTGTTCAGAAATATCTGTCTACAATATTGTGACGTTGTGTTAAGTTCATTCATCAATAAAGTGAATCATCATCAATTATTCAAGTTGCCAGAGAATGGGATGGCTCACGAATCTAAGAAGTTCTTTACTTTTATTAAAATAAATCTTAACTCAAATGATGACAATTGCAACAGTAAAACAGGGGATCTTATTGGTTAGTAATAGGAGTAAATTGTACTTTAAGGTCATTTGTCGTTACATAAAGAAAAGTTTTTGTCATATTTAAGAATTTTGAAAATTGACAAATTTCTTAGAGGAACAATAATGTATTCTGTAAGATAAGATTTATGAATAATTTATAATTTCATATTCAACTTTTTAGAATTGTTAAGACGATTTAAAATTTGCTAAAATTTCAGACATTTTGTCATTACTACTCATCACGTTTTATTGCACATACTTTTTTATGCTAAGTCTGTTTTTGAAAGGCATTTTAGCCATCCCTAGCAGTGTAAAACGCAATTTAATAGTGTAAACGTTATGCTAAGTTGATTTAGGTAAGCAAAACCGAATTTTCTTAGAAACGTGTACGTATTGAATTATTTATAGAGATAATGAATGATTCTCTAGTATATAGCCTCGTCTTGCGTATTGTGTCTGAGGTGTGTTACACACTACAGACATAACATTGAATGAATTATATTGCATCAGTGCCATGCCTCCTCATTCAGAATGCCTAACTGCACTGACATAAATCCTGATCGAAACAAATTATACGAATTCGAAAAGAGTAAAATGGTATTGTATCAAAATATTTTGATTGTTATTCTGTCACTACACTGACATTACTTTGTAAGATACTCTTCACCTAGTGACCACAAGATAGATATGTTTGAGATATTACTTAGACACTGTCTAAAACTTATCCAGAAAAGATGGACTGCCCTTGAAATATAAAATGAAGTGTTTCTCATGAGTGCACCTTACGCCTCTATACGACACCCCAAAACAAGGAGGAAAGCATATCTTACCTCTGTCTGCAGCTGCGTTTTCACCTGGTTGGTGGCGTCTTCACCACTAACCAACCTCATCAACTGCTTCTTAAGCTCAACCAACTCAGTTTGTAAATCCGTTTTTCGGATTTGCATACTTTCGTATGACTCTTCAACCTTGGTGATTTTTTGATGATGAACCTTCAGTTGTTTTTCAACGTCCAGCTTTTGTTGGTGAATACTATCTCGAGAGATAGTTAATTCGTTGATCTCTTGACGGGTGGTCTCAAAATCATCCTCTAATTTAGAGATTTTCATTTTCAACTGTTTGTTTAAGTTGTCCTTATTTTCGAGATCTCTTGACATTGAGTCCATTTTTCGTTGGCATTCACGGAGTTGTCCATTAATACGGTTGTAGTCTTCTTTGGCTGAAGGAAAGAAAAAGCGGTAAGATATATAGCAAGTCAGATTAAGATTGCCTTTTTGGAAATTTCAAACTATGCCAATTTTAAGAAATTAGAATTTAAAAGCACTAAAATTATATCTCAAATTTATTTTGCAAAATCCACCTTAAAAAGCTATTAGCTTAACTTCTGATTAGTAAGAACATTTTAGGGACTGTTCCAGGAAGATATAAACAAGTTACTTACTTTGGGCGGAGTTCTGGGTGATTGATTCGATTTGTTCCTTGAGATGTTCACGTTGTTTGAGGGAGCTTTCTAATTGTACTTCGACTTTTGATACTTGGTTCTTGGCAGAATTTAATTCAGTCCGTAATTCCGTATTTTGGGTACTTAATTTGTGGTTGGAGTCTCTTAATGTTTGATTTTCCTGTGTTAGTTGTTCCAGTTCGCCGTCTAATGCCTGTTTTGATTCTTTTAATCGTTCGATTAGTTTGTCCTTTTCCGATGCTTCTTGTGCGATATTTTGATGAGTTCGTCGTAGGTCCTGTAATTGATTTTGAAGTTCTTTGAAGGCTTTCATTAAACCTTCTTTTTCTTTAATGAGTTGGTCGTCTTGGTAGGAGATGGCTTTTCGGTAACCTATAAGAAACAAGGGAGAGAAAAATAAAGTACAATTATTGACTTTTCAAGGTTCAACTTTTCAATTCATAATAAAAGTAGGGATTGCTAATTTCTAGTGATCAACGAAGGACCAACTAAAGAGGAATGGATTTTTTGTGATATGTTTAATAGCTTGTGTGTCCATATTCTTCGAATTGGGCGAATTGTGTTATTTCTGGACAATGAACTTTCACTACTTTAAAAGGCCATGGTTTCCATAAAATCTGTGACGTCAAAGACAAGATACCAAATATGGTAATGTTTATTGTTTCGAACTTTCTTAAGAAGGAAAAATTGGAATGACCAGAAATTACATCAAAATTTTTAAAATATTCAATTTATATAGATTACTTTTTATGAATACTTTGTTTAGAACAAATATTGTGTGTTAGTAGTTACAGAATTAACAAGAAAACAGTTGACGTCAGCAGTTCTTAGAGAAGGATGGGCTGATTTCTATTATTACTTTACATTGTTCAATTCATGTTCTTTTTCATTTTTTCAAGTTTTCTCCCTATGGAATAAAGTTGAGAGCGAATGCGAGATGAATTTTTCGTTTTATTTTTTGTACTTTAGTTATAAAACTGAATTAAATCATTCGTTTTCTATATTTCTCTTCTCTATTCAATATTGTAATTATTGTGTTCTTTTAATTAATGATTTTTAGTCGTGTCGACATGGTTTCTATACGGTGGGTGGGTCTTGTATTGTTATATGGGAACCACTCTCATAGTATTTTCACAAGTAACTATTCATCAATTTACAATCCTTATAAGATATACTTATGTGTTTTAAGCAACCGCAAAACGCAGTAGTAAACGAATTTTTGACAGATTATTCCTCATCAAATTTACAACTTTGTGTCAAAGCATATTTTTTACCACCCTCATTACACTGTTGCTGTCTATATTGACACATGCAGTGTAATTTATAAGTCACAAATTTAGCCACCCTACAAACTTAACTTTATATTTTCACGAATTTATATGCAAAAGTTTGTTTTATCTTTAGTTTGTAGTTTTACTTTTCATTTTTAATTTGTATTTAAGTACTTTCTACTTAATTTTTTTTTTTTTTACGTATTTTGAAGATAATTCTTGTATTGGACAATTTGGAAATGGTAAGATCATAAGAAGATGCTTTGTGAGCTAATTGAATAAACGTTTATAAAGAGGCTCGTTGTTCAAAAAGGTAATACAAATAAATGACTGCTGTAAAAGTTTGAGGTATAAATGATAATCATAGGTAAACAAATGTATAAAAAGTAAATGCTGTGAACTATGAAAAGGTCTAAGATAAATATGTCTGCATTCCAGGTATTTCCGAAAATTGTGTCTGGTCATTTTAAATGCCAAATATTAAACTAAAAGAGACTTTTGTTTGATCTATACGATATGTTATGACGACTTCCTTTCAATAAGGGTAATTTAATTGAGATATTTAGTCTTTCCAGTCAAAATGTCTTCTCTTTTTTGTCAATTCGATATCTGTGTTCTGCGCCAAAGTGCGCAAAAGAATTGAACAAAATAGTTGTACTTTTCTATTACTGATTCATTGTGCAATTCTCATAGTTGTTTCAAGTTTTTTTATTTTCTATTAGTAAATACAGCATTAAGTATTAAACATTTGTTAAAAATAATGAATTCGAGTGGTTTGTGACATTTTACTGGTGAATATTACTTAATGAACAGGGTGGGATAAGTTGTCATATTTTCCGCCTTATAGAGAAAGCAACTACGTCAAGTCTATTTCTTATTTAAGTTCGCTGCGTAGAGCTATTGTGATGTCAATTATTGAAACCACATTTGTATCTAGAAAAAGATTGAAGATCAAAGGTTTCTTTTTGAAGTCAGATCCATGACTAGTGATCTAATTAACCCAATTTTAAGTTCTTTTGTCTAATATTGATAAAAAATCACTTGTGCGCATGCTCAAGGTTTTCTGTCGTTTTAATCTTTTCTGCAGATGAATGGAAAATCGGTTAAGGATTCAGACTCTCAACACTAGATACCGTTCACTTCCTTAGTTCGATACCCAGCCTTGTAAGGAATTTCAATGTATTAGGTTAGCGGTAAATTTCAACTGCTCTGATATACTGATGGCTAAGCAACATCAATCAAGGTATAATTTTGAGATCGCTGGACTGTGACTTCGTTGGGTCAACCCATGCAATGTGAGGAAAATTGGGTTATTCAGTTGTAGAAACCACTAAATTGAGCTATAGTTCGCAGTTTAGCTATGCTATGCACAACTGTTCCATTTGAAAGTGGATACCTTACCTTACTTTATTTATACATATAAAATGTGAAGTTTTTATTGATACTGTTGTATTGAATTATTAATTGAGTAATTATGAAATTTGGCTCTTTTTGTCCTTTGTATTCGTTATCCTGTATGAAAATAACTTACCTTGTGAGATATCCCTGAATTTTTCGTCCACTCCTTCCATTCCTCCAAACTCGTAGTCCGCACTTTCCCCATCAAAGCCTGATGTTGTTCGCTGTTGGCGCTTTTTGCTACTAAAATCGACAGAGTCACCATCTTCGTAACTTTTGATCTGAATAGAGAAATGTTGACAAAAATTAATATGAGATACTTATATTTCAAGATGATAAATGTAGTGATTTGATGAAAAGTAATGATAAAAGCCAAATGCTTTAAAGGTCAAATCTACACGATGTTCTAAAGTGAACCAGACAGATTCTTATTATGTTATTTGCTTATTCTTATTATGTTATTTGATTAAATTGCTCAAAAATAATGGTTAAATCTCAACATGAATAAGTTTTTCTCATACCTTATCACAAAGCCATTGGTAGTCAAATTCCATATCCGTTTTTTCGTTTTCGATACCTCGCATCTTATCAGCCAGCAAAAGTTTTTCTTTTTGTGCCTGCTCCAACATGTCGTGACATGTGTGGAGTTCTTGCTGTAAGCGCCGTATCGATTGGTCCTTTTGATCGCGACTCATTCGGAGACTAAAAGACAAAAAAAGAAGCATTTAAATAAAGCATGGGTACGCATGTCTGCATGTTCTATGTATGTATGTTATCTGAGGGGCGGGAGATCTGTGTATTATTTTCAGCTTTATTGTCTTGAAAGCTAGAGTTATGGTCTGGTTAAAGAGGATTTAATTTGATTTGTGAGAAACTAGAAATGCAGTTTCAAGAAGATTTGATTAACGCTTTATTAACTTGAATCTTGTAGTCGACAAGAAAACTTTACTGGTCTTGTTTTCCATATTCTTTACCATCAAAAAAGTTGCTTACTTTTTGGATTGATTAGAAATCCTGGTCTTATTTTTTATACTTCAGATAAACTTCCATTATTACTGCCGTCAGATGAAAATACACCTTAAACACCAATTTTATATTTTTTGAACTTTCTTTATCTAAAACCTCACTATTTATTAAGTTGTGACTCAATTTCTATTCATAGACTTTATTTTTGATGTAAACACCCTTAACAACATGGTTGTACATCTTCATGAAAATTGGCGTTTAAGGTGTTTAACATCCCGACGGCAGATTAGATAAATACTTCATTTTGATTGGTTTGGTTTGGTTTGGTTTCTACATTTTTGCCTATAAAAATATTGCTTGCTTGCGAGTTTGTTGTTATTTGTCAAAAAATATCTTATAAGAACATGCATATATACTTTTACATTCGGATATCATTAAAAGTACGAAACTGTTCATTTTTAGCTTTCTGACTTTCATCTTTTAAAAGTAACCACACAAATCTACTGTAGAAATTTTTTTTAAAAGGTTTGCTTCACGTGCATACGCATATAATGTGCGAAATGAACAACAAAGTTCCACAAAGAGAATTATGTACAATTGAAAATTAGCCACAGGGATTTAATTTATAATATCGGCTACAAAAATGATCATTTTATTCTAAGCTTTTTTTCCTAGACTGCTTGATGCTTTTGGGAGAGATAAAAATGTGTGAAAAAATAGCAGCACAGTGTGTTAGTTCGGGCTAGACTTGTCATTGGAGTTTATTGATTAAAATAGGTATAAGTTGTCGACAAAAAATAACGAGGAAGAAAACGATTGATTTTCTTTTAGGATCGCCGTCCTTATCCTTGAAATATTGCAAATAATCATTTGACGATATCCGTAATAATATATTGCAAAAAAGAAAAAAAGGACGCACACAATTGTAAAGAAACCGCTAAAGGGGAAGCAATAAGGTAAAAGTGTTTCAAAGAGACAGGTTCTGTACTAATGTCTATGAAATTATTGGTTCTATCGAAATATTTTGACATTTCGTTAGAAATCTGATCAAATTATTTACCATAGTTTGTGATATCTGTATTCAACGGAAGAAATGGGATACGAATTTGTCTATTGTTTTTCAGGACTATTCAAATCAGTTATAATTATTCTGTAAATCAAGGTTTACCATCCAATTAGTTTAATCTTTTATTTGTCAATCAGGGCATATTTTAGGAAATGAAAGTTCCTTTGAAACAGGATATTTTTGTCTAGTATAGAAAGTCCAAAAATCATCTAAATTCAGAGAAGTTTTTTTAAAATCTTTCTTAAATTTTATTTAATAAGTTTTTCTTTTGTCTATAAACAAAATTGCCCTGTAAAGCAACTAGAAAAATGGTTTGTTTTTGTACTAAGACACTAGAGCAAATTGATTCGAAACTGATATTTTTTCTAATGACCCATTGGTACAGGGAATTTTACTTCTTGCATTTATTATGTAATTATAATAAAAACAGAAACGTCTTGCATTCCTTCAATCCCTAATGCAAAAGAAATATCTTTCATATTTACACTAATTATGCAAAGGCAATTGCTTGTATTCGAGGTGTGGAATAATAGATCACATTCTTCTTTTTACATTATTTGTTTTTCAATTATTTTGAAAAGAAAATAGTGAATAGGAATTCTTCTTTTTCTTTAGAAGACCCTATTGATAATAGTTTGTAATTGTTTTTCTTTTCTTCTCACCTATATGAGAGAGTTGCTGATTTAAGGTGTGGATTGTGGTTAAGGAATACAGCGCACGCGCATTGAAGTCCATATGAATATTTGATGACAAGAGGGGAATATTTCTAAAAGACTAGTGAAAGGGCGAAGGAGGGTACATCTATTCAAAACGGTATGAGAAGCTCCCTCCTTTTTACGGCGAGTGACAATGCATAGTTTTTTGATATTTTCTTTTGTTCATTATATAATTTCCCCAAAAGAAAAATTACTCGACTTTTGTTAGTTGAAATGAACAATAAGAATACTTTATCCAATGCAAAATTTCTTGACTTGTTTTCAATGTAATTGGACTTGAATAATGAAAATTAAGATAGAAAACGATATTTCCTTAGAAAAGTTCATCCAAGTAAAGATAATAATCTCTTGCAAAGCAACATTTTTCATCATTTTTGATCTCGTAAAGTAAATAATTGAGAAATGTTGGGGATGGTAAAATAGGGAAGATGATGACTCAATCAAGTTTCTAAAATTCTAATGGTCTGTTCTTACTTTAGCCTGGTCTTGATCTGTAAATATAAAGGTGTATTGGGTGCGTTGGTGTATTAGTAAATTTTATGTTTGTACGTTATAAATCTGTACTTGTGTTTGTAAACTTATATTTACATTTCTTTGAGAAGAATTTTGTTTTTTTGTACTAAAATGTATTTTTATTAAATATATTATGTGTATAGTGTTTGTGTGTACCTATTTATGTTGTTTGTGTCTATCATGTATGCATGCACTTATATGTTTATGTGTATACTGCTTCTTCATACGTTGATCTTGAAATGAATGTGAATGAGATAGTGTTTATCTATGTTTATAGATTTGTGAGTGAAAATCTTGATTAAAATGTTTTTGTGGAAGTAGTGTAAAATAGGGTATAATTCCTTTCACTGAAGAGAAATGTTAATTATGGAAAAATTCTTAAACAAGGAAAATTGAAATATGTTTGTGAATGACGGAAACTACTTGATAAGGCAATAAAGAAAAGCATCGGACGTTTTCATCCATTACCCGACATTTATTCTCACATATAATGAATACGAGAGTGATTTTTCTCCCAAAAATTAAAATGCATAGATTCCATGAGTGCTATTACAAAATAGATCTATTTTTTTGTACAATTTTCACACCACCTATATCAATAAATTATCCATTTCACGACCAAATATATTCAATTCAATTCAATAGTTACTAATTATGAATAAAAAATCTCTTAATTATGCATGTGGGTTCAAGAAATCGAAATGTTGGCCACACTTTTATGGGTTGGTTACTAAGACAACAAAAGGATGATTCCAGTTCAGTTGAATATGGTATACATTTTGCTTTTTAGCCCAAGAAACTAATTTCCTTCTTTAAAAAAATAATTGAGAAAAACAAAATTTCTATTTTTGCATAGAAAGTTATATTGAGCAAAATGCCCACCAGAAGATTTGGGAATTGGAAAAAAATTGTTTGATTTTGAGACGTTTGCTTATTTCTTTTAAATGATATAACGAACTAGCTAAAACTTTCTTATTTCCATTTAATATCCATAAAAGTAACTTGATTATTTCTATATTTATTTCTTATTTAAAAGTAAATTTCCTATAATAAATTATAACCAAAAGATATATTAAGAAAATAAGATATCCATTCCAAAGCACAAAGAGTCTAATTGTGGAGATATGTCAACTTTGAATGTAAGGTTTTGAACGAAAACCGTTTGAAGAAGCAGTTGATATCATCGCATGACTTAGTGAAACCTTTGAAATCTTCTAGAGAGATTTGTTTAGACATAAATAAGCCAAACAAAATTACAAATTAAATCTATTTTTAACATTTCTCTTAAAGAGATCTAATTTTCTTTACTTTTGCAACCAGGAAATAAAGTGAAATAAATGAGTAAGTTCGTCAGAAACAAATATTCAAAATGAATGCTTCTCTTTTACTGTCGAAATCTCAAAGTAATGACAACAAATTCCAACTCAATGAAAGGGGAAACACATTTAATTATAATGTTCTATTAAGGAATACTATGGGATAATTTGTTACTGAAATTCTTTTGAGGAATCCAACTTCACAGTTTAAAAGTTAATTTCTTTTATAGAGCTGTTATTTCCTGGTATCGAAAAGAAAGTTTTAATCATATGTTTGCTCAAAATATAACACAATCACGTGATGGAGAAATTAAATGTAGAAATGATGAATGGATAAATTTACTATTTACTACTTCTTTAAAATATATATTTCAATAAATTGAACATAATTGAAGCACTATATAGCATCTTAATTAGTTTAACAATTAAGGAAGTTACGCTTTCTTCATTTCTTCATATAATTGCATAATCTTGAGTTAGGAATCTTAACCAAGAATTTGAGTTATGATGGGAATCTTTAAAGGATTTGAACTTAAGCTTCAGTGAAATACTAAAGAGTTCATTTTTTGTACAAAACTAGCAAATTTGTCCATTGTCATCTTTAATCAAATCAGCTATAAAATTCGAGATTATAGTTTTGAAAATCTTTAGCATATGAAATGAATGGCTGCTTTCAAATAATTGAAAGAAGATAATTAAAAGTAGAATAATTGAAGGAAACACCTATTGTGAAATTTAAAAGTGAGAAGAAAATGGCTGCTTTAAAATACTAAGGAAAGAAATAAGAGAGTGGACACAAAGAAAAAGCAAAACTCACTTACCTATCATATTTCCGGTAAACTTCATCGATGACTTTTTGAGACGAACCCAGTTCATCCTTCAAATGTTGAATTGTCATCGATTTTCCATCAACTTGTTCCTGTAGTTCCATACATTTTTGTTCTCTTCCTAAGATTTCAACTTCAGCGGTAAAATCCCGTGTCTTTTGAACATTTCGTAGATCTTCCGTTATCCGCATAATAAGATCCTCCTGGGATTCTACAGTTGCCTGTAGTTCCAGGATTTCTATCTCTTGAGATGCCGACTTCGTCATCTTGATAAAAAAAAAATGTTTAAAAAACGTACTAAAAAACTTTCCAGTTAAAGTACGAAATCAAATTGAAGATAATATATAAAACTTTTGGAACTTTCTGTTAATGGTTTTATGTTAAATACCGTAGTGTAGTAGAACATATATATATATACTTAGTATATTTTTTATATGCTAGATTGTAAAATAATCTATTAAGAAAGCTTTATTATGATAGTTGTGTCCCCCTCGGCTTTGCTCCAATAACCTTTCAAATAGTGACTGCCTCGCACGCCCAACAGTAACGAACTGATTAGTTTTATATAAGTTTAGGGAAAATTTCCATTTTTCTTTAATAATTAATAAAAATTAAGGACACTTTTAAATAGTGATTGTTTAATTATGAATTGGTTACACCCCTAATGTACCTAATGAAGATCAGTAATAGTTGAAGCAAGCAAGCTGATTGGTTAGAATGTTCTTTAGCTATTGTTAAACGGGAGGTGACAAAAACGATGTGTCATAGTATGAATA